>OX104119.1:50248166-50315170 GCA_944474755.1 Limnoperna fortunei
AAAGGTAGGGTTTTTCATGAAGATAATTCAATTCGGAACAGAAATAATTACAAAGCCGTGTAGATAGGGGTGAAGGAATATTTTTTTTTATTTTTTGAAAGTTGGCGGGTATAGACTCTGTTTCTTCCCTTCTCCCACACTATAACAAAACCGACCCAGTATCAATCGAAAGCGCAAGTAAATCAATTTTTACGTGCCCCTGTGGACGGATTGTCTGCGTGTCTGGAAATAAACAACCGATGTGATCCGATTGACGTAAAGTTACAGTATACATGGATGTCAGAACTTGAGCAGGGTAAAGTTTTGAATCGCGGTACATTTTTAAGACATGTTCATTGCAGAAATTCCAGTCATAAAAATACAACGCCCTTTTGAGAACAGTATCCCCTCTCTGTAGTTCTATAACATAAAACCTCCCATTTCACGTTATATTTATCATTTTCATCAGACTTTTACATTTTTTTTTATTATTTGAAATGTGAGGTTTTATCTGTCAGTTGATTTTTCTCGGAGCAAAATTTTTTCAGAAGTTCTGCATATTTTTACATTCGAAATATAATGAAACTAACATAAACACAAAGACTATACCTGTTTTCAATGAATTAAACTATGTTCAATTAAGTGTTTGAAATATCAAGACGAAATTTTTCTGCGAGCTGACATTTTGAATTTAACAGTTTATCAACATTACGGAATCAAGTTATATTTAATGGCGGAACGAATACAATTTGTCGCAATTGTAACACATGGAAAATTCGTTTCGTCAAAAACGGATCCATAAGATAGATTTAATTGGGGTCAGCCATTGAATGTAATGGGAGTTAAGGGACACCTCAAATAAAGCTTCAAACAGGACTTAAAAAATCCATGATATACTAAGGTAAGACAATTTTTAGAAAATTTAGATATTTTTCTTTAAGTTTAGCGCAGTTTGCAAGGTTGTACAAACTTTTTTCATATCAAACTTAACATTAACATTCCGCACGATTTTCTTGCGGAATTTGCGCACGGGAAAATGCGTTTAAAGATGAAACCTCGAATTTCACTAAAAACATAAAATATCAATATCCGATAAAAAATGTTGAAAATAAACATGAAATGAGAGGTTTTATTAATGGAACTACCCCTCTCTGGATCCGCCACTGGTTATTTTAGTAAAACTTTGTTAGTAGATTGAGAATAAAAACCTGTAATTTTAAATTTTATTGGAGCAGTGAGAAGAATGAAACACAGGCACTTGTTTCAGAAAAAAATTACCCCTATACTCACAGGAGTAAAGTGCCTGTGGAATGAAAGGGTGTGGTGGATCATTGAGTTGATCTTTTGAGTTAAAGTTCACAGATGTATAGCTCCATACACCAGCACGCAAAAAAATACTTAAAATGTGTGCACTATATTTAGGGTTAGCTACGCCCCTGGTCCAACATCGAGACTAGGTGATCTTCTATAAGTGGGGGGCCTCGGTGGTCGGGTGATTAAGGTATTTCGTCTACTATTGATTACGTGGTCTGTCAACACTGAGGTTGTGGGTTCGAGTCTCACTGCGGGCAGGGTGTAATTGACTCCAATCTTAATTGACAAAGATTGCCATTTTTCCTACTAAAGGTCAGGTTTTCTCCAGCTTCTACCCCAATAAAAACTGGATGCCGTGATATTACTGAAAAATTGCTGAAAGTGGAGTTAAACATCATTCAAACAAAAAAACAAACAATCTATAAGTGATAGAAATTTTATATCTTTTTGCAAGTGGAGCTCAGCGCAGCGAGCAAAAAGACACAAATTTCTATCACGAGTGGAATATCAAATGCTCTCTCCAACACACAGTCAGAAAGCAAAAACATTATTATTTAGATAGAGATGAAATATCGAATTTTCCGAGTGACAGAAATCACGGTAAATCACATGTGAAAATTATCGTTTATTTTCACTCTCTGGTTTTTTCCTGCCAAATGTCACAATGGTTTTGTACTATACAGATATTCATCCGCCGTTCCTAAAATTTACGATTAAGCATTAAAATTTTACGAAAACAATTTTGATCTATATAATAAATAGGATAATCAATTGGGCATCGTGAATATCCAAAATATGATGTGTTATGCGGCACTCGTGATCATATTTTGGATATTCACTCCGCCCAATTAATTATCCTATAAAGAATGTTGTTATGTTACCAGAATTAAGTTTTGATAGGATGATGCATCGAGTAAAGATGAGAGCGCATGAGCTTATCTGTATCAGAAATTGGTCATTTAGGGAAGAATTCAGAAAACTAGTTTTTTCATGTTTGTCTACAAAAAACATACATATTCCGCAAAACTTGGCAAAACTGAGTTGCAATTCAGCAGGGGATCAGTTAAGATTGTTTTAACTGGGATTTTGTTGCAAATTATCAAAAAAAATTGAGGTATTTGTTGTGGGGAGGGGATATATTCTTATAACCAAACTTGCCCGACTCGGCACTCTATTTGCCCGTCTAATACTCTTATCAGACTTATGCTCTGATTTTTCAGGGTTTTGAATAAAAAATTGTAGTTATGATTAGGCCACATTAAAAAATAAGTTTGTTTCCCCATTTCGATATAGATTTTACAGGTAGGTAGGTAAAAAAAATTTTTGTGCAGCACTGCCTCTATTCATATTTTTCTTGATTTTAGATCACCTTCAACGAAAATGTAGAAACTTCCGATCACAATACAACCATGATCGGTACCGGACTGGTACTGAGTTTTTTTCGGAAATTAACAAAAAAAATCGGAAAAAATATGGGTCGGTGGGCATTTCTCTGGGTGGGTCGGTCGGGCGAAGGGAAACAAACTATATTTTTATTCTATCCTTATTGGAATTTTCTTTGTAATAAAAAAAATGAGTTGAACAAAATAAAATTAAAAAGAAAATAGATACAATTCAAATAAATTAGAGTTCAAGTTATGCCCATCCAAAAGCAATCCAGTTCACAATATCACATGGGATCAAGGTCAAATTGCCACAGTGTACAACCATGATCCCCTAAAAAACACCCCTACTTTTACCAAAATCGCACAGCTGCTTATTAAAGTTAGTATATTTCAATCGACTAGACATGTATACAACATTTAATAATAATGATCAAGGATTTGTTACTCTTATTATTATCAGGAAGAACTTTATCAGTAATGACTGTTTAATAATTTTGATTAAATAATTGAAAATTCTTTTTGTTTCTTAATTACTTGTCTGTTAGAACATCAAAAGAATATGCAAGCTGGCATGTTGATATTTAAAATGGGGGAACAAAATTTTGATCAAGCGACATGAGATAATTGTGCACTCTTTTTAACAAATAGATAGACATGGACACAATAAACAAGATATAATTTTATAATATAGTGTTTTTTGCAAGTGGTTAAATTTTGCTGAATGTTACGGTGTTTTTTTTGTAAGTTGGGCAGTTTTGCTAAAGGTGGGGTCGATTTTGCTAAATAAAGAGGGCATTTACAATGAGATCATTTTGACTGTTGGGGGATTTGACTAATCCTAGCCTATCACACATAAAGTAAAGGTGCCTTGGTGGCCCAATGGATAAAGTAGTAAGTCGACTAATATTGATCACATGGCCTGTCAACAGTAAAGTTGTGGGCTTTAGTCTCACCGCGGCCAGGGTGCAACAGAATCCAATCTTAATTGACCAGGATTGCCAGTTTTCCTACCGAAAGTCAGGGTTTTCACCTGGTACTCTGACTTCTTCCACATTAAAAACTGGACGCCATGATATGATAAAAAAAATTGCTGAAAGTGGCATTAAACACCACTGAAAAAAATCTAAAGTACAATTGTTACATGTTAAATATAATTTTTTAGCTTTAACTGATGCATGCCTTATCTTCGCAGTTTCAATGACTTTATAAAGTCACATA
This sequence comes from Limnoperna fortunei, assembly GCA_944474755.1. Taxonomy (NCBI): domain Eukaryota; kingdom Metazoa; phylum Mollusca; class Bivalvia; order Mytilida; family Modiolidae; genus Limnoperna; species Limnoperna fortunei. The sequence continues at coordinate 50,252,063 of OX104119.1, forward strand.
CATGTACATATACATTTTCATAAGAACAGGGAATGCATTTTACTTGTTCCCACGGGTGCCTTGGTGTCCCAGTGGTTAAAGTAGTTCGTCTACTATTGATCATCACGTGGTCTGTCAACACTGAGAGTGCGAGTTCGATTCTCACTGCAGGAAGGGTGTACTCGACTCTTAATTGGCAAGGATTTTCTCCAGGAACTCCTGCTTTCTCAGCGAATAAAAACTGGACGTCAATATACTGATATAGCTGACAAATTGCTGAAAGTGACGTCAAACACCATCAAACAAACAAACTTGTTCCCCCTTTTCGGATTCATAGAATTATTATCAAAAATAGGGGCCTCAGTGGCAGAGTGGTCAAGGTAGTTCGTCTACTATTGATCACGTGGTCTTTCAACAGTGAGATTACGGCTTCGATTCTCACTGCAGGCAGGGTGTACTCGACTCCAATCTTAATTGACAAGAATTGCCAGTTTTCCTAACGCAGGTCGGGGGTTTTCTCCAGGTATTCTGGCTTCCTCCCCCAATAAAAACTGGACACCATGATATAGCTGAAAAATTGCTGAAAGTGGCGTTAAACACCATCAAACAAACAAACAAACAATTATCAAAAATAGTTAATTGATTAATCATAGAGTCTCACATTTGTTTATTTATTTGACAATCCAAAAGGAAGTGTTGATTATCTTCTACATGTATGGATATTTTGATACATATTTGTACATGTATATTAATTAATTTGTGAAAATTCAACGTAGCAGAACCTTCAAAGAGTTTAATTACAAACAATCCTTTTTTTATTCCCATTTAACTAGGATGATCAATTTGAAATCCTACTCAGATTCTAACTCCAATTCAATGATTCACAACACCCCAAATGAAACCTCAATACTGTTCTTAAAAAAACCAAACTGTTGGACTTGCATATTTGTTTGTTTGTTTTTATTTAGTAAGAATGAACTTAAGTAGATTTATTTCATATCAGTAAAATTATGTTTGTTTCAATTGGATAAAACAAGGTCAGCTGGTATTAATTAATTTGCAGTAATTTGACATGAGGGCATTATCACGCCGTGATAACACCCGTGTGATAACGCCCATGTATATCAATTAATTTGTGAAAATTCAACGTAGCAGAACCTTCAAAGAGTTTAATTTACAAACAATCCTTTTTTTATTCCCATTTAACTAGGATGATCAATTTGAAGTCCTACTCAGATTCTAACTCCAATTCAATGATTCACAACACCCCAAATAAAACCTCAATACTGTTCTTAAAAAACCCAAACTGTTGGACTTGCATATTTGTTTGTTTGTTTTTATTTAGTAAGAATGAACTTAAGTATATTTATTTCATATCAGTAAAATTATGTTTGTTTCAATTGGATAAAACAAGGTCAGCTGGTATTAATTAATTTGCAGTAATTTGACATGAGGGCATTATCACGCCGTGATAACACCCGTGTGATAACGCCCACCGGAGTTATCACGTCGTGGTAATGCCCTCTCCAGTAACAAGCAACATAAAACTGTTTATTTTTAATTTATAAAAAATATATGTACATGTACAACCCAAATGAGAAGAAATGTCATAAAGTTTAGAAAACTAACTGTGTATAGCCTAAAAATGCCAAACAATGATATATCATGAGGCCAAACATTCAAATCATACAGCAAGCAGCTACAAATACATAATACAGTCTTAAACACATGGTTTCTTAATTCTTCAATAAAATAAATATAGTAGTTGCTTATATAGCTGACATTGTCATGATACATGACAGCACTCGGGACAGAGGTATTGCCTTTAACATTGATAATGCCCTCGCCTTTGGCTCGGGCATTATCAATTGTTTCAGGCAATCTCACTCTCCCTTGTGCAGTCAGGATATCATGACAATGCCCTCTATATTACATAAGCAATCTTGCCTGGTCATAACAACATGCAGTGTTCTCCAAAACTAGATCTCATTCAAGTGTCCTGTAGAATACAAAGTTCCAATAACACACATGAATATTTTCCATATTCTAAGGGGTACCTTTATTACTACTTGGTTTGCATTGTTGTTTAAGCAAAATGGGGGTTTGATTCTAACTTTTAAGATGCTAGTCCACAGTTCTACTCTGTTATAAAAATAATCACTAACCTACAGCAAATTAACTAGCCTTGTTAACACTGACTTTTTTAAAACCATATATATACTAAACTATTATTGGGAAAGAATTGTGGTGCATTGTGAGATTCAGCAGTTTGTGTCAGTGACTACTAACCTTGCAACCAATCTAATTACAACTAAATGTTCACTTGCTCCCCCCTTTTAGCCTCCTTGACCCAAAAGGTTCTCTCTAAAGTTTGTTTTTTATGAAAAGCATAATTCAAAATAGCCGCCACCACAGGACTTGGTTTAACATTCATGTAGGATCCTATGGGAAAATTTTTTTAAAGGCTTAGCTTCTCTGAAACTGGTTAACCTATGGAAACAAAACTTACTATCCTTATTGCGTGGATGGTCCTCTAGTTACCTTTTGTTTTTTATGCCAATTGGAATTAAAATGGCCACCACTACAGGACTTTTATGATCCTATGGGAAACAAGTTTAAAAAGGACTCTTCTCTAATGCGAGTTAAACAATAGAAACAAAACTTATTACAAGTATTCATAGTATAATCCTTTATAAAATGCTTTTTAGCTCACCTGACCCGAAGGGTCATGTGAGCTATTGCCATCACTTGGCGTCCGTCGTCGTCGTCGTTAACTTTTCTTCAAAAATCTTCTCCTCCAAAACCACTGAAGGGATTGCTTTGAAACTTTGCACACATCATCAGTAAAATGTCCTCTACCAAGTTTGCTCAAATCATGGCCTCAGACCAACCAACATGGCCGCCATGGCTAAAAATAGAACAGGGGGTCAAAATACAGTTTTTTGCTTATAGTTCAAAAAGTATAACAGATATAGGAAAACCGAACAGACCTTCCTTCTTCAGCATCTAAAGCTCTACAAAACACTCCATTGGGTCAAAGTTGTATGATGACTCCTTGTAGGAGTTATTGCCCTTTAATTGTCAAAATTGATGATTTTTGCCATTTTTGCCTCAAAATCTTGAAAATTATTAGAACTAGAGAAAAAGTTAGCATTGCTTAATTGTTCTGCTCTATGAGGGCTACAAAAATGACTTAAGGGTCAAGATTGTCTGATTAACCGTTTAAGAGTTATTCCCCTTGAACTGTTTTTTTTAATTTGTTTTAATTGATTTTTTAAAATATTCTCCTCTGAAACAACTGAAAGTACTGCTTTGAAACTTTGTACACATCATCCGTCCAATGTCCTCAACCAAGTTTGCACCAACCATGGCTGCAGATTAACCAACATGGCCACCATTGCTAAAAATAGGACGGTGGGGGGGGGGGGTAAAATACAGTTTTTGGCTTATATTTAAAAAAGTGTAACAGATACAGGAAAACCGAAGAGACATGCCTGCATCTGCATCAAAAGCTCTACAAAACACTCCATTGGGTTGAAGTTGTATGATGACTCCTTATAGGAGTTATTGCCCTTTAATTGTCGAAATTGATTATTTTTGACATTTTTGCCTCAAAATCTTGAAAATTATTAGAACTAGAGAAAAAGTTAGCATTGCTTAATTGTTCTGCTCTATGAGGGCTACAAAAATGACTTTAGTGTCAAGATTGTCTGATGAACCGTTTAGGAATTATTCTCCTTGAAAATTTTTTTAATCAATTTTACTAGATTTTAAAAAATCTTCTCCTCTTTAACCAATGAAAGGACTGCTTTGAAACATTGCACACATCATCTTTAGGACGTCCTCTACCACCTGACTACCTATATAGCTACGTTGGCTTTAAATAGAAAAAATGAAAAAAGGCGGGGGGGGGGGGTCGAGAGAGTTTTCGACTGATAGTTAAAAAAGTACAACAGGTACAGCAAATTTGAAGTGAACTTCCCTTCTCCCTCTAAGCATCAAAAGCTCCTCCTTATAGGAATTATTTCCCTTAAAAGGTCGAAATTAATGATTTTTGCAGAAGTGTTGGGCAATTCCTTATAGCAAAGAAAAGCTGGATAAAAAAGGGTTGTTTGGTTTCAGGTTCAGGTGAGCGATACAGGCTCCTGGGAGCCTCTAGTTTTATTCCAGTTGGAAATTTAAAATGGCCAACATCACAGGACTTAATTTAACATAGGACCCTATGGGAAATTTTTGTAAAGGCTTCTCCCTTGAAACTGGTCAACCAATGGAAACAAAACTTACTAGCAACATTGTTTGTGTGGTCTTCTATAAACCTGGTTTTTATGCTAGTTGGAAATTCAAATGGCCGCCACGGCATGACTTAGGTTAACACAGGACCCTATGGGCAAAATTATTTTTAAAACGCTTCTCCGCCGAGAACAGTTAACCAATCAAAATACAAGTTATTGTGAATATTTATGGGATGGTCCTCGACAGTTTTGTTTATGCCAGTAAAACAGTAAAATAACGGCACCATTACCATTTTAGACTAAGTTTAACAGAGGACTCTATTTTCAAATGCCATATCTTTCTGAAACTGCAAAGCTGATTCAAGTTATATTGTATGTGAATGTTTTTGAGATGGTTATCTTAAAAGTGTGTTTGCTTATTTAAAGAAAAATCCATGATGGCTGCAATTGTATGAATTAATCTAATAATGTCATTATGAAAACTACAGGATAATGTTAAAATAGCTTCCTATCTGTAACTATTGAACCAGTTGAAACCAAACAGCAAGATTCATTGATTAGTCTCAACAAAGATAATATATTTATTCCAGTAGAAAATTCAAAATTACAGGACTTAACATTAAGGAAAAGCCATAGATCTTCATTGCCTTAAAATCAGTTGTGTTATTGTCGCTGAGAAGTTCTAACAAAATCCCACTACAGGTCATCTCAGATTGAACATTTGATATAAATATTATTCCCAAAAGAATTAACCAATCAAACATAAGCTTTTATCTTAACGTTGGGTTTACTGTTGAAAATTGGTACAATAATACTAGAGAAATGCTGAATAATAATGGAGGATTCAAATTCCCCCTTACACCAAAGTTTGGTGAAAGCAATTTTTATTTGGTCAGTATAGAAATTGATCCTATGATGACCTGTAATGGGATCTTTTTAAATTATCATAGCAACAATAACATTAATATTTATGATGACTGGACTTAAAATATTCAGATACCGTCGTTTATTGCCTTTAATTAGCTTACCTGACCCAAAGGGTCAGAGTGAGCTATTCTCATCACTTTGCGTCCATCGTCAACGTCGTCGTCGGCCATAAACTTTTCACATTTCAATCTTCTTGTGCCAATCCAAAATCCAAGATGGCCACCATCGCAGCACATAGTTTAACATACATGTAGGACTTATGGGAAAAACATATAAACAACTTCTTTTCAGAAACTGTTTCACATAATGAAGCCAAATTATGAAGAAATAAAGGTTGGATAGTTACCTTAGTATTTTGAGTTTTTGGAGCTTCCAGGGCCACTAATGCGTTCTGATTGGCTGAATTTCATAAATCTTCTTCTCATAAACTGTTTGGTAGATTTATTTGAAATATTGCATTAATGTACCTTAGATGGTCCTCTACATAGTTTGAGTTTTTTGTGAAGATCCAAAATCCAAGATGGCCGCCATCGCAGGACATAGTTTAACATAGAACCCTATGGGAAAAACATACAAACAACTTCTTCTTGGAATCTGTTCCACACAATGAAGCCAAATTAATAAGAAATAAAGGTTGGATAATTATCTTATTAATTTTAGTTTTGTTGAGCCAATTGCAAATTCAACATAGCTTCCAGAGCCATAAATGCATTCCGATTGGCTGAATTTTTAAATTCTTCTTCTCATAAACGGCATGGCAGAATGATTTGAAATATTGCATAAATGTACCTTAGATGCATGGTCCTCTACAAAGTTAGAGTTTTTTGTGCTGATCCAAAATCCAAGATTCCCCCCATTGCAAGACTAGGTTTAACATAGGACCCTATGAGAAAAACATACAAACAACTTATTCTCGAAAACTATCCCACACAATGAAGCCAAATTATGAAGAAATGTTGGATGGATATTTATCTTATTATTTTGAGTTTTTCGAGCCAATTGCAAATTGAAAATGGCTTCAAGGGCCACTAATAGGTTCTGAAATTTCAAAAATCTTCTTTTTACAAACATCATAGCAGATTGATTTGAAATATTGCAATAATATACCTTAGATGTTCCTCTACAAACTAAAGTTTGAGTTCATTGTGGTGATCCAAAATCCAAGATGGCCACCACCGTGGAACACTGCTTAACATAGGACCCTATGGAAAACTATACAAACAGCTTCTTCTCTGAAACTCAGTTCCTCACAATTAAACCAAATAATGCAGAAGCGAATCTTAGATAGTATATCTCATTGATTAAAGTTTTTCGAGCCGATAGGAAATTCAACATGGCTGCCAGAGCTGCAAATGCCTCCTGATTGGCTAAAATTTTAAAATTCGTTTTCTCACAAACCGCTTTGCAGAAGGATATGTGATATTATATTGTCCTCTACTAATTTTGAGTTTTTTGTTTTGATCCAAAATACAAGATTGCTGCCTCCATGGAACATCACTTAACATTCTAACCTATGAAAAAACATAAAAACTGCTTCTTCTCAGAAACTGTCCAACAAATTGCTGCTGATTGGACATGTTGGAAATTCAAAACGTTTTTTTGTAAGTCAGGTGAGCAAAACAGGCTCTTAAGAGCCTCTAGTATGGTAATGTGTTCTTAATTGTTATTTCATATCAGTGTATTTAAATTAAGTACAATTGTTCTGCTCAGTTTGTGGGTTTATGATTGACAAATAAATCTAAAATCTTTTTTTATTCTTATTCATTTTCACTAGACACGAGAAATATTGGATCTTACATTGGTACGAGTAGATTATCGGATTTCTCCAATCGAGATAGTTAAATTTCCATAATTTAACTATGGAGATTGGAGAAATCCGATAATCCAAGAGTACTAATGTGATTCTGTTTTTCTAATTTTAAAAAGTAGTAAATTTGCAAAATTAAGTGCAAATTCTCCCAACCTCAATTTTATGTTCATCACTTGAATACGTGGTAAATGGAAGGTGTTTTGTTTATGACGTCATTACATGTATTTTAAACCAATTAACTGCTGAAAACAAAAATTCACTATAGTGACGAGAACTATATTTTCCACACTGGTCAAGCGGTTGAAATATTACGTCAAAATCAGAGAAATATTGTTTCCATGCTGTTCAACCACTTTAATATTTTAAAAATTTTGTTTTAAAATTATATAGTTCTAGGACCAGTGACCAAACTGATAGAGGCATAGAAATACACAGTGGTGATAAATGCAATTTTGGTGGTAGGTTTTAAAATGGATTGTAACTGACAGACACATACGAGGACACACGCTGAAGAAAAACGTTATAAATGTGATGTATGTGGTAAACAGTTTAGGTGGAAACATACCAGTCCTGTAAACAGATACACATGACAACACACACTGAAGACAAACCTTATAAATGTGATGTATGTGGTAGAGAGTTTAGTCAGAATGTGAACTTGAAGACACATATGAGGACACACACTGGAGATAAACCTTATCAATGTGGTGTATGTGGTAAACAGTTTAGTGTCAAACATGACTTACAGTTACACACACATGCTGGAGATAAACCTTATAAATGTGATGTATGTGATAGAGAGTTGAGTGATGGTAGTAACTTATGGTCACATATGAGGACACACACTGGAGATCAATCTTATACATGTGGTGTATGTGGTAAAGGGTTTAGTCAGAACTTGGCAACTTGAAGACACATACGAGGACACACACTGGAGATATGTGATACTAGTATACATGTTGTACAGGGTGTATATATGTAGTTAGAATGTCCACTTGCAGAAACACATCAGGACAAACACTGGAGTTAATTCTTAATTTATAAATGTGATGTATGTGATAAAGGTTTACTAAAGGCAGTAATTTACACACTGGAGAAAAACCTTACAATTGTGATGTATGTGGTAAAGGGTGTAGTCGGAATCATAAGAATGTAAACGACACACACGAGACAAACCTAGTTAATGTATTCTATGCACATTTTTATCCCTCCTCCCAATAAATATTCGAGGAGTACAAACGCATTTATATTTTGTATGATGTTTGTACACATAATAGAGGTACATGACCAAAGGAGTTTGATTTTCGTGAATTATTTTGTTAAAAATTACAGATGTATACATAGTTGTCATCGAGCAGGCCATCTAAGGTACATGTTTTGTCTTTATTTGTAATTGTAATTGTCTACATCGACTCTAAAATCATACCATAGAAAGGCAAAGTGCCACAGAACAAATAACAGACACACTTTATCGAATGAAACAGAATCGAGTGCGCCGTTTCGTACAAAGTTGACATGTAGTCGGTTTCCCTATTTTTCGATTTGTTTTTAACTTAGTGAAATAACCACGAGGTACATCGACGTAACATTTTTGTAGGAGCTATCATAGATCAAATACGTATTCCGTAAGTATGGTTTTTAATCAAACTTACCACTTCTTGTTATCATTTGAACTCATTTTTCTGAGTTACTTCATGTTTATTGGCATGAACAGTCCGTTGCTTAACCCGAATAGTCCGGTACAGCAGAAAAAACGCGATAAGTCCGTTACCATTCTACACCGTGTTCTCGTACAACTTTAAATCTACAGTGTAAATACATGTATTTTGTAGGATATTTGAACATATATTGGAGGTGTGCAGTGCCAACGATTTTGATTTTTTTGTCCTGACCAAAGAAAGTTGGGGACATATACTAGTAGCTTATTGGTTTTCGTTAGGCAGTTAGTCCATCCGTCCATCCCACCTCGAGATTATCTTGGACTTACGTGACACCCTCCATTTGGATATGAGTGTCTGTCCGTCCGCCTGTCTGTCGTCCGGTGGTTTCCAGATAAAAACACGTCAATGGATTTTGTTTAAAGTTGGCACAACTGTTAAGTACTACTAGTATAAAATGACAAAGTACTATCATGACTATATACATGTATAAGTTTTTTCCTTAGGCCAATTCACATTTTTTGTGATTTTAATTTGCACAGCTGTTAAGTACTATATAATTAAGATCAAGTTCAATTACATGGTGGGGTATCATTTAACGTCCCATTAAATGATCTGTTTTTTAACTCGTTTGATCACGACTTGTCGTCGTCGGCGGCATTGGTCGTAAATTTCAATTTCCTCCACAACCACTTGGCCAATTGGAACCAAAATTGGCAGGATTGTTTATTGGTGGTTCTGAACAAAGTTTGAGTTTTTGGTGCTGATCAAATATAAAAAAACATTGCTGCCAGAGCCATTAATGCGTTCTTTTTGGCTAAAATTCAAAAATTTCTCTATAAACTGTTTGACAGATTGATTTGAAATATTGCCGAAATGTGCCTTGGATGGTCCTCGACAAAGTTTGAGTTTTTTGTCCCGATCCGAAATCCAAGATGGCCACCATCGCAGGACATAGTTTAATATAAGACCCTATGATAAAAAAAATACAAACAACTTCTTGGAAACTGTTCCACGCAATGAAGCAAAATTAATAAGGAAATGAAGGTTGGATAATTATCTTATTATTTTGAGTTTTTCTAGACAATTGCAAATTCCTTATGGCTTTCAGGGCCATTTATGTGTTCTGATTGGCCGAATTTTAAAATTCTTCTTCTCATAAACCCCATTGCAGATTGATTTGAAATATTGCATTAATGTACCTTAGATGGTCCTCTGCAAAGTTTGAGTTTTTTGTGCCTATCCAAAATCCAAGATGGCCAAAATCGCAGGATTTAGTGTAACATAGGACCGTCCCACACAATAAAGCCAAATTTTGAAGAAATGATGGATGGATATGCATCTTAAAATTTGGAGTTTTTCAAGTTAATTGAAAAATGAATATGGCTTCCAGGGCCACTAATGGGTTCTGATTGGCTGAAATTTCAAAAAATCGTTTTTTACAAACCCAATAGCAGATTGATTTGGAATATTGCGCAAATATACCTTAGATGGTCCTTTAAATGTTTATGTCTCTTGGCCCAGGTGCCGAGTTTATTTGAGCACCATTGTACACTACGAGTTGAAGGCATAAAAACATTACCAATCATTGTACACTACATCATCTTTACTTTCCGCCGTAGATCTTCAAGCACTTCTTCAGGAGTTTCTTAGCTGTGATCTGGTTGTCCCTGCACTGGTCCCAGATTCTGTGTTGGAGCTGGGTTGTTTTATTTCGTTGGTATCTTACCAGTTTTCCCTCTGTGACCATCTTCAGCAGAGGGTGTAAGTCTGGTGTCTTGACTCTTCTCTCATCTCAAATACATAGGCGTAGCAGCCGGTACGGCAGGTACGGCTTCCGCCGTACCAATATCAAGTGCAGGTACGGCTTCCGCAGTACCAATATCAAATGTGATGCCACGGCTCTGTAGTAAAACCGTTAGTATGCACAGCTGTATGTTTAGTTTCTGTGCCTTTTAGTCCGTCTGTCCGTCGTAAACGTTTTCAAAAATTTTCTCTAAAACCACTAGGCCAATTTTTTTCAAACTTGACGGCAATCATCCTCAGGATTCCTACCCTAAAATTTGTACCCTGGGTGTTGATCAACGGACAAAGATGGCCTCTGTTCTAAAAATGGAACAAGTGTGTCAAAGCATGTTTTTGTTCAATGTCTCAAAAATTATAAAAGCTATAGAGAAAAACGTTACTTTAAATTATCAGCACATTAAGGTCTACAATTAATGAAAATTGTTTATTATTTTTTCATCTTTGTCCTGTAACCTAAAACCTATAACAGCTAGAGTGAAACTGTAAATTGCAATAATGATCAGCAATACAAGTTCTAAAATTCACTTGATTGGTCTGAAATTGTCTGATTACTCCATATAGCAGTTATTGTCTTTTAATAACAACTCTTGGTGAAATGTGTAGCTTTTGCCCTGTAACTTAATTAAATGCCACAATAGATAGATTAAAACTGTAAATTGCACAAATGATCAGCAAATCAACGCGTACAAATTATTGCTTAAGTCCAAATTTGTTAGATGACTCTTTATAGGCGTTATTGCCCTTTACGAATTTGGACAAAATAATCAGTTTTTGTGTTGTAAATTCTATAATTCTATGTTGTTAAAATCTATAACACCTAGAGTAAAACTCTAAATTACTAAATTAACTTTAAGGACAATGCCTACAAATCATTTAATTTTCATAAATTCATAAATTGTCTGGTGGCATATGATAGGAGTCATTAAACTTAACCAAAATATTTGAAAAAAAAATTTGAATTTTTCCCCAGTAACTCAAAAGCTATGACAACTAAACTGAAACTGTAAATTGCAAAATTTGGTAATTTGTGTTCCAGGTAAACGATTACAGGCTCCTGGGAGTCTCTAGTTGTAATCTTTTTTTTTCTGCACACCAATATGAAAACCCCAGGTAGCTGCTTCATGTCGTCGTGTTAAGCAAAGACGTGGATCTATATTAGTTGAACGAAGGGTTTGCTTACGATATTAAAGGTACCATCAAGACAACGAATCTTTGCTGTAGCAAGGTTCTGTGGCTGCTCGTCGCTTGCGAATATCAACCTCCTGTTGTTTTTAACTGTGAAATCTCCACGGTAAAACTCGGGCGATGTAATCTGTATCTAAAACAAACTGCATATCTGTTGGCTCTGCAGGACGATCTGCTTGTCGGTGTCTGCAGTCGTGACTTGTAGTTGGGCTGCTTTAGCTGTCTCGATTATTTTCTTAGTCATTAGTATGTTGGTTAGGATGTCTGGTTTAGACTTGTGTGTGTATGTGTGACATGTTATGTTGTTGGTTGTAAACGAATCGTCTCTCTGTGTGACAGTGGCTGAACATGTCTTCTTGTTTCTTACACTGCTAGGCCATAAAACTGACCATTCCTTGTTCTGTTTCTTGAACACAAAGGTGATTCCATCGCTGCTTATGACTTTGCGCTGTCCCTTTTATGTCGTACTTTCGGTGAAAGCGTAGGTAATAGTTTCAGTTCTTCTGGTCTTGGGTCGTCGTGTATAGAATTTTCCTGCACTATCATGGGTTCTTCATGTGGTACTCATTGGCTGTGTACTGTACTTTGGTCGTGTACTGTCTGCAGGTGGGTTGTCGTAGTAAGGCAAAGTGTTATCACCGCTAGTACTGATAGACGACGGATGGGTGATCTAGCAGCAACTGTATCTGAGTACAAGTCTGTGGGGGAACGGTGTCATCAGCTTTACGTTCATGGCAGTAAAACGGAACTTTGACAGTTTTTCTCAACATGAAGCGGTACTCATTTCTGTCCATATCTGAGCCACAACATCTGTGCTGCTCTCTGTGACAGTGTTCATTCAATGTTGTTGTAACACATGCTTGCTAATATGAACTCGAACTCGCCTTTAGTTATCGTGAAAAACTGAAGCTTGTACTATAATGATCCATCTACGCTTAGTATATGACAAGCCAATTAGAACTAATTTGGGGTTAATGGGTGATCATCATAACACTCGATAGTTAACGGTTCGGGAACATCGGAAATACTATTTGAGTAACTTACTTTTTTACTCAAAAGTTTTAACATTGACTCAAGGTAATACAATATATATAACTTGTATAAACATTGATTTCATTTAAAGATGTATTTTGTGGCAGAAAAATAAAATTAATCGGAAATGTCAATTATGGGTCTGATACCTTAAGATGACGTCGTTTAGGTCAATATCTGACGTGTTGTTCCATAAGCCTGTTCGGTCTAGTCAAAGACTCGATCATTTGGTCCTGTCCGTTTCCCTTTAATGAGTCCCATAATCGCATTTCTGGAATTATCTCTAATTGATTAGTGTGTGTGTGTGAGGGGGGGGGGGGCCTCGGTAGCCTAGGGGTTCAGGTAGTCCGTCTACTATTGATCACGTGGGCTGTAACCATTGAGGTATGTGGAGGTAATCGGTTAGAAAAAGTTCGCCACTGCTTTTGTGTTGCTTTCATCTTTTAAAATGAAAGCATTATGAAACGTGGAAACGCGTATAAATTAGGCAAACTGATTTTCCAGATACTCACTGACAATCCACCATTTCAATTTGGTTAAGGATCGCAAACGAAAGGCAGACATTTACTTTGCATTTTGGACGAAATAACACCAAAACATTACTTAATCATGGATTCAGATCCAGCTACTTACTTGAATCACAATTAACAGCAACTATAGACGACATGAGCAAAGCCCCTTATCAACATATCCAATAAGAGTGTGCCATTCTAATCTTCTCCAAGGCATTCGACACTATGCCGCATATTAAACTAATATACGAGCTCAAATCTTTTGGCATTGAGGGAAACATCTATAGATGGTGAAAAAACTACTTAACTATACGGAAAATGCGAGTTGTACTCGGCTGCGCATCAAATGTAGCCGCCACGTAGTCTGGCGTGCCACAAGGAACCGTTATCGGTCCCTTACTCCTTCTTTGTCATATAAATGACATTCCCGATTGCGTCAAATCCCTAAACTCGGCTATTCGCTGTTGACTCTCTCGTTAGATCATTACACAGAAAGACCATGAAATCATGACTGCAGAAAGTCCTAAAAAATCTTAAAACAAGGGTCCAAAATTGGGGAATGAAAATCAACGCCACAGAATGTTATATACTTAGTGTTGCCATAAAAGCAGCCAATTCTATGTTCTAGACAACACTACTTTAAAAGCAAGTAAACACTAACCCCTATTTGGGCATTAGCATCTCTGATGACTTGACTTATGGAACGCATATAGGCAAAATCTTTATTCAACCTTGGGATTTTTAAATTGTGAACTAAGAACATGCCCACAATTAAAAACTATACATTCTAGGAATACTATTAACAGAATAATAAGTTCCTATAAAGAAAATAAAACCTTAACATAGACTTATTAAAACCTAACAATAAAAAAATGTGAAATAAAATTACACAAACATATTGGTAGGTAAAACGTCCAGAACATAATGCGCTGCGTATAAAAGAGAATGTTTATGTGTATATTTAAAAAAAACCAATTCATATATCGGATCGAGAAACGTAAATGTATTATAGCATATTAAGACTACTATACTTCATAACACAGGGCCTCAGTGGCCGAGTGGTCGAGGTAGTTCGTCTACTATTGATCACGTGGTCTGTCAACACTGCGGGTTCGATTCTCACTGCAAGCAGGGTGTACTCGACTCCAATCTCAATCGACAAGGATTGCCAGTTTTCCTGCCGCAGGTCGGGGGTTTTCTCCGGGTACTCGGCTTCCTCCCCCAATAAAAACTGGACGCCATGATATAGCTGAAAAATTGCTGAAAGTGGCGTTAAACACCATCAAACAAACAACAAACAAACAACTTCATAACACTGAAGGAAATGGTATGTTTCAAGCGATTTTTTAAAGAAGCAAACCTGCTAGACTGGCGTAGTGTCACTGGTAAGGAGTTCCACAGCCGAGGTGCACACACACAGAAACAGCGGTCCCCATAGCTCACTGTTTTAGATCTGGATTGTACTAAAATCAATGTATTGTCTGGAGATCTAAGTGTTTTTTTATGTATGGAGTTCCAGCAAAGATTTAATATACGCTGGTGCTTGGTTGTGAAGTGCCTTGTATGTAAGGGTACAATTCTTGTATTTGATTCTACTGTCTATCGGTAACCAATGCAGCTCTTTCTAAATCGGAGATATGACAGTAGCGAGAAACTTTATAAATTATACGCTCTGCATGCTGTGTTTTGAACGGTCTGAAGCTTGTTTATTAGTGGTTTTGGGTACTCCATATAGGAGAGAAATACAGTAGTCTAATCGCGATGCACCAATAGTGATGGTAATATCCCCAACAAAATGCTCATTTTGTTTGGATGAGAAGACAATGACCTCAGTCTTGTCCGTGTTTAATTTCAGCAGGTTTGTGTGCATCCAAGATACAATGTCTCATGGCAGCACTCCACCTGACGTAGAGCTTCCTCAGCGCTATTTGAGAGTCGTCCGCGTAAAAGTGGTGATCCAGACCATGGTCTCTACAAATAGAACCTACGGGCTTGATGTACATAATATAGTTTTTCGGGCCTAACACTGATCCCTGAGGTACACTGTAGGTCATGAGAACAGCCTCCGACAACTGGCCGTCCATACAAACTGTGTGATAACGATCACTGAGGTTTGACGTCATCCGTTTTAGCGGAGCACCCGTAATACCAAACTCGATTAAATCGATTAAGGAGAGTAACATGATGTATGGTATCAAATGCTGCTGAAAGATCTAATAGAACAAGTACTGTATTGTTGTTTTGATCTAAGGATTGCATTATGTCATTTTTGTACTTTAACAAATGCACTCTCTGTGGAATGAAACTTCCGGTAAGCCGACTGATTTGGTTCATGCAGGTTGTTTAAAGCAAGATGAGTTTTTAATTGCATGTCCACCGCCTTTTCTAGAACCTTGGATATAAATGGCAGATTAGAAACAGGTCTGTACTTTTTAAGTTCATTCTGGTCATGGCCCGGTTTCTTTAGTAATGGCCGTCTTCGTGAACATTTAAACACTTTTTGGATATTTATTATCTTTGTCAAAATAGTTAGTAGTTCATCAACGCAAGATTTCAGAAGCCATGTGGGTATTGGGTCAAACTGACATGATTTATTTGGTGACTTAAAAATAATACGCTGTATTGTCTGCTCAGATACTGGTACGAAATCTATCATGTTGGTAGCCAGTGGTGAAAATGGGATTAAAACATTTGTGTTCATATTGGACGACGAGTTCTGTGTTTTAATGTCGTTTCTGATACCTTCGACTTTATTGATTAAAAAGTTACTGAGCTAACTGTTTTTATGATGTAGATGAAGGTAGAACCACTTCATTGGATGCACCCAGAAGGTGTTTCGTAATCTTGTAGAGGCTTTTCTGATCCCAACCGTCAGAGGTTTTGTTGGAAAAGTAGGTCACCCTTGCTTCCTTGAGTAGATTATTCACAGCTAAATAATCATGTGAAATCTTTCCCGAAGAGTCCGATAATCCGGGATCCATAATGTCGATATGAGAAACAATGTTGTCTGTGTCCCT
Organism: Limnoperna fortunei; assembly: GCA_944474755.1. Taxonomy (NCBI): domain Eukaryota; kingdom Metazoa; phylum Mollusca; class Bivalvia; order Mytilida; family Modiolidae; genus Limnoperna; species Limnoperna fortunei. The sequence goes on from OX104119.1 coordinate 50,268,221, forward strand.
AGTGATTATCACGTCTAAAATATGTCCTCCTACATATGTTGGTTGTGTGACATGTTGCTTCATAACACTTGATTTTAGGATATTGTCAAATCTTTCCGCGTCGCGATTACTAGGAATGTCGAGGTGGAAGTTTAAGTCGCCGACTATGATGACACTTTTTTCAACTGTAGCATATTTCGCAAGAAATTCGGGTCAGTCATGCTCAAGAAAGTCTTTAATTTTTAGACTTGTTTTGTTTCGACGGAGGGGGTCTGTACACTACAGCAAGACGTACAATATAATTGTTCACAGTAAGATTGCAGTCCAAGTACTCAAAGCTTGAGATTTGTTTGTCAATACTTGTGGCAGTAAGATTGACATCAATTTGTGATTTGAAAATTAGTGCAACACCGCCACCGCGTTTTCCACCATTGCCACGGGGTACAGGCTTAACTTTTGGAGTAAGTTCAGTAAGACACGTGTTGTCAACTGTGCTGCCAAGCCATATTTCAGTTATCGCAACTACATCAAAATCGTTTGATTGTATATATAGTCACAAAGTGAAAGTGTCTTATTTTTTACTGATCTCGGTTTTATACCGCATACTGAGAGACAATTTTGTGTCTTGACAGGTTCTGGATTGTCGTATTTAATTTTAATAATATGTATATTACATTGATCTTGAATGAAAGAAAAAGCTTTATCAGAGCTATTACTGTTTACATATGTTGATACATAACAATTTGTATGGCCTGTGGTAGAGTTATTATATTGTTCAAACTTACTCCATTGTTTGTGCCCCGTGCGGGATCCGGGTGGCCAAAAGAATAGACCGCAGTCGTGCTAGCTTGTCGTAAAAAGCGACTAAATAGCGCCCAGTACCCTGACCGGCGTGTCAGGTCGGTTTGACTAAAGACCGACTGGGATGTGTGCCCCAGGTAGTTGAATGGGGTACCCCTGGCAAGCTGGGGTTGTCAGGCCATAATACGGAAAACCCGACCGCAAACCATATTAGTGCACCGTTTTGGGAAAAATGCCACGTTCCTCGCACGTTAAAGAACGCTGCTGTAGTATTCGCTATGAGTAGGGATTTCGATCCCGCTACAGGAGGCTGAATTGCCCGACCCTATCCATCCTCCCATTTGCCAGTGGCAATCTAAAATCCGTTACCCCTATTTTTCCTTGTGTCCCATCCCATTTTCATTCATCCATCATTTCATGTTCATTTTATCATCCATTTCATGTTCATCGCCTAAATATAGCTGAAATAATGCTGCTCGGGCGTTAAACACCATTAATCAATCAATCAATCCATTGTTTGTATCCAATACACGTCTATTGTTATTGAGTCCACCACGAGAGCCCCTATATCTCAGAATTTCTGTTTTAATCTTGTGAGAAGTGAAATGGTAGGTTTCTGTAGTTTTAATAATCCAATACTGTACAGTGTTTACCTGCCATACTGTCATACTGCCATAATTCTTGACAAGTGTAAACACATTGTAGCTTCAGGCAAAAACACTGATTGAAAAGAAAATAAAACCCAATAGGGTCACAAAAGAATATATTTATTTTAAAAGCAATATTTCCAGAAATCCACCTTAACATTTTGAAATGAAAACCACATATATCCGTTCACAACACATTCACAAATATTCCTGCCAATTTCCAGATCTGTACATATCATATTTTCACAAAAAAATTGTCAGTTATCTTGACAGCTAAATTTTATGCGGCCTACACTTGGCGCAACAATTAAAATAGGTACGACAAATTTTAGAACATGTCAGTGTTATATGGGATCCCTCTTACCTAACCGACATTAACACGCTTGAACGAATCGAACACCCGGTTACGAAATTTATCGTTTTAACACCACAGGATGTTTAACTGATATGCTCAAAAACCTCATACGTGAAATCCTCTTCGACAGAATGAAGTACACCCGCCTAAAATTCTCCTATATTTTTTGGGGGGGGTTTGGGGGGGGGGTTCATATCAACAACCTTGTCTCATAATTCAGAATCGGAGCAGACAAATTAAAGCAAGATCTTATACTGACTACAATAACAACAATACATAATATAAAAATATGTGTGCAATAACGACAGGTGTTATCTTGTACCATTTACAAGTTCTGACCAATACATTCTTCGTAAGAACTGTTTTAGACTAGAACCACCTGAGACAGTGATCGTCAATACTGTCAGTGTTGAGGCATTTAAATCTAAATTGACTACGTGCGACTAATACAATAAATCTCTCCCCGCTGCAGCTTTACCACTACTGGCATCTAGCAATGTACCACATACAGATACAGAGTGAATGTTTTCGAATTTGACGGATTTTGAGAAAGTTTTTCTCTATATACTGCTTTACAAACACTGAAGCTTTCCTCGATTTTCGAATTTTAACCCATCTACGTTTTTAACAATTCGGTAAGTAATACAATAAAAAGCATAAACTTTTTACAGCAACATATAAAAATTTAGGCGCATGTAGTGTTAACAGTGGATAGACATTATAAATGCCTACTCTTTAGTACAGACTGTCTCTGCTTGTAGACTAGGGAGTTGTGATATATAAAACAGACATCTACATCTACATAACACTTCTAAACATCAACATATTGATGAAACTAGAAGTCGCATGTCAGGGTCTGGGAAGTAAAATTTGTAAATATATACAATTTGTAAAAAATTTTGTTACATTTAAAAAAAAATTGTATAAGATAAAAACAGAGTGCTAAAGATTTACATGAAGAACGATTTAGCACCAGCCTTAAAGGATATCAGGTCTAGGCTAGTAGGTACATGGCTTGTCAAGGAATCACACAACTTTATAGATCTTGGAAAAAATGAGTTTGAGTGGTAGTTTGTGGGTGTGTGTGGTTGTGAAAATGTGTGTTGGCGAGTTGGTATGAGATAGTTTGGTGGTACTGTAATGTTCACTAATTTATGTTGTATTTTATAAAGGATTATGACTGCATGTTGTAAGGTCTCTTCTTAGCTGTAGTGTGGGCCAATTGAGTTGTTACAGCATGGCACTGTATCTTGCAGCCCTTCTCTGTATCATTTCTATTTTTTGAACGAGATGGTTTTGCCATGGGTTCCAAATGACGCAGCAGTATTCAAGTTTGGGCCGGACATAGGTTTTGAAAGCTGTTGCCTTGGTCTTAATACTGTTAGTTTTGATGTTGCATTTAATAAAGCTAAGAGTTGAGTTTAATTTGTTAGGGATCGTGTTAATATGTTTGTTCCATGATAAGTCTTTTGTTATTGTGACACCCAAGTATTTTGCAATTTCAGTTGATTGTAAAATTTGATTGTGAAGAACATAGTAAAAAATAATTTTTTTTTTTGTTTTCTAGTGATGCGTATTATTTCACATTTGTCTGGATTGAATGAGCCACTCATGTTCCCACTGTTCAAGTTTTTGCAAACCTGTCTGAAGTGTGTGACAATCTGTAAGACTGGATATGGTCAAGTATATAATCGTGTCATCTGCAAAAGGCGTACATTTCTTATGAGGCTGTCTGGCATGTCATTAATGTAAATAAGAAAAAGGTATGGCCCCTTGACAGAGCCTTGAGGTACACCTGATAATACAGGACAGCTGTCTGAAGCATGAAAATCAACTACAACTTTTTTTTAGATCTGTTACTCAGCCAAGATTAGATCCAGTTGGTTGTTTTATTGTTTATACCCATACATTTTAGTTTTAGGACAAGTCTTAGGTGGTCAACTTTGTCAAAGGCCTTACTAAAATCCATGACTGCAACGTCAGTCTGCTTGCCAACAGCCATATTATTAATATTGTCAAAAATTTGTTGGGTGAAAGTAAGTAGTTGGGTTTCACGACTGACCATTGACCTGAAACCATGTTGTAGTGGATATAATAGGCTGTGTTTGTAAAGGTGTTTCATGATGGAGGATGTGATTATATGTTCAATGACTTTACTTAGAATACATGTCAGGGAGATTGATCTGCAGTTTTCAGCTTTTAATTTTGATCTCTTTTTTTAGGACAGGTGTGACCGTGGCTGTCCTCCAGTCGTTTGAAACTTGACCTGTATTGATGGAGCAGTTAAGTAGCTTTTATGATGGGTGGAATCACTGCTGACTTCTTTGAGAAAATGTGATGATATATTGTCTGGTTCTATCGCTTTGGTGGCATTCAAGTTTTTGATTAGTTTCGCTGTACCTTCTGTTGTTATGGTTATATTTTCTATTTCAAGCTGGTGTGTTTCTGTTTTGAGTTTGTCAAGTTCACAGATGTTAGATAGCTTGAGAGGTTTTGAGTGGTGCGACTCGTTATTAATATGGGGAGACTCGAGAGTGAGATATTATCAACGTGGTGAAATATCGTAATATTTCGAGTTTAATTACAATAAAATGTTACAGTCCCATAATTCGCGCATGTAGTTCATAAAGTCAGAAACATATTTCATATTTCTTTTTAAAAAATCCATATATCAAACATATTAGGTACATTGCTACCTTAAAAGAGTGTTGACCAATCAAATTCTATGTTACAAAATCACTGTCGAGCCGGAAAAAAGAATACTTCCGGTCGGCAAAATCACACCCTACCCGACATAAGTGAATAAAATTTACAAGTAAACATGATTTTATTAGAAATCCATAACAGAATAGTAGAGGAAACACTAACACTAAGGTTTAGAAGCGCAAAAGAAGGGTAGGTTACCAACGATTAACATGGAAAATGTTTGATAATGCTATATTTAGTTGCTTCCGTGTTGACGGACATTATTAAATTTGTTTATGCTGCTCATTTACTTTGGTTCCATTCGATCCTGAAAAATGCCATAAACACAGAGACTTAAAATTAAGTTATCCCTCCATCTTCAGAATATATATTTTAACAAAGTGTATTAGAATAAAACCCCAACATCAAATAAATATACATGACATCTCTCTGCCTCATGTGTAATGTCCCACATTCATTCCTTATTAGAACAAATGATTTTAATATAAGCCAAATAATAGCATTGCAAATCAGATGAGTGATCTTTGGCACAGCCTCATATTTCAACTCGTTTTTAAGGCTCATACAAAAAAAACTTTTGCTATACATGTAAGTAACACCCAGCTGTGTAATGCAGTTTTTTACTTCCTGTTTTTATTATTCCATATTGTACCCCATCTTTGCTAGCCAAGTGTTATGTTCAGGTATCGAATCGTAACCCTTGGCTAGTGAAGATGATTGTACCCTTTATTCCAAAAATCCAATAAAATTATTTCATGATAACACATCCATATTTCATACGAGGCCTCACAAATATTCATTCTTGACTTTTGCTACAAAATTGTAATTTATTTCAGCCATTTCTGTTTCTTATGGGTTTTACAGACGTTACAACATGTTTTTTATATTGCCCACTATATATTGTGGTCATGTTTTTTTCATTGAGAAATTCACCTTCATACGTCACCGTGGTATTCTGCGGTATACCATGTTCTGTCCACAATATACTGTGACCCACCCTTGTCAACCACGGTGGATTTTCAATTTCCTTTTATCCTTACACAATGAAAAAGTTTAAATATTTCGATTTAATTTCAAGATTTGTTTAAAAATGCCCTTTTTATACATTTGTTTAAAAACAAAATTAATCTTTGTTCTTGCTATTCAGGTTGCTAAAGTCCATTCAGAATACATTCCTTACTGATTTAGATAATAATAATTCCCTTCAAGTGTTCTTATTTGTAATTTATTATATGCATCCTTAAAAATTAATGAAAATCAAATATTATTGATTAAATGTTTCAGAAATGTATTTTTATTATTTTGGAGTTTTATACATGTACAAATGAACTTTTAAAAACCTATTTCAGTTGCAAATGCTGTCCTGCAAATAAAACTTGAAACCAAACGTATGTGCACAATAATTGTTCGGGAAAAAAGTTGTTTTGAAAGATGTTTGTTGTAATTTATTATTGCTTTATCATTATATTTCAGGTTGGAACCAAAGATTCATTTTAGAAATAATTCACTGGGGCTGTGGTTTCTGATTGTTCTTCAACTGGGTGACCATTTATGTCATATTATTTTACTAGTATCTCCATCGACAGAGAGGGATAAAATAATGACATAAATGATCACCTTATTGTAAAACAATGATAAATCACAGCCTGCCTGCATTATTTCTATTCTAATAAGACAATTACGGCACATTTATGATATTTACATACCTACTATATAAAAACATAATTTCTGTCATAAACTGGCTGTTCCGTCAATGTAACACACAATATATTGCAACTGATAATTATAGCACATGCTGCTATTTATAAGATTAATTTGTCATACACAATAGCTTTCCAGTGGAAGTTACAGTTTTGTCATCCCAGCAGCCATTCAGAATACTCCCTTCTCGCCGCCTGTTGCTTTTACATACATTTTGTAAATCATTTTTTTTACCAGTTTTGTTCTCAAAGCCTTTGAAGCATGTCATATTGGAATACTTATTTATCTTTGAATAGCTACAAAAAATCTAGTTATCTGTTCTTGTAAATGAAAAGGTAAGAACTTCATTTATATGTTGTCTGTAATCGGTTTAACAGCAGGGTCCAATAAAGATATTCACTAAAATTCAACCAGTTGATATGAAACATCAAAAAGACATGGCTATTCATGGGAAATAGTCATCTTTGACACTGTTCAAATACATTTCAGCTTTTGTTTTCATTGGTGAATATTCAGTTCAGGCTATAAAAAACTGGCTATGACCATACCATACATGTATATATTAAAGTGTGTTGTAATTTACATAAACTTTGCTTTACATTTTAGAAATAAACCAGAATCAATTGATATTACAGTTGCAGGTAAGTTTGTTCCTTATATCTTTAGGCAATAAACATTTTAAAAGAATTCTTTATAAAAGTAAAGAAAATATACTTATTAGTTTGTTTGTTGATGCCACTATCAGCAATGTTTTAGATGCCTCTGTGGCTGAGTGCTTAAGTTAGTTACATGTAGTCATCTACTATTGATCGTGTGGCTAGTCAACATTGAGGTTGCTGGTTTTAGTCTCACTAAGGGCAGGGTATGCTGTTCGACTTCAACCTTAAATTGCAAGAATTGCCAGTATTCTTGCCAAAGGTCTGGGGTTTTCTCTTTGTACTGTGCCTGCAGCTCCCCTAATATAGCTGAAAGTAGCATTAAACAATAATTTAACAAGCAAACACTGTTTGTAACAGGCAATGTTTTGTTTTATTCATGGCTTCTTTGGAAAGGAGGTAATGTCTGGTGTAAACCCAGTTTGACAGAAAAAACTGACATAATTACTTATCAATTAAGTTTGTATAATTTATTGGACATACATGTATAAAACTTGTAAATGTAATTAAGTGAAGGCATGGCAACCAAAAAAGGATAGAACTCGATAATTATCGTTGTGTGGTTTACATGTATGCTACTCTTACAGTTTGATTAATAACAAAATGACAGAGTTGAGAATAAAATAATTGGGTTTTAAATGTTTAGGTTAAAATTTATATTGTTGCATATTATTTACCTGTAAACTTTTGGTTCTTGGTGAATGTAGGATCTGATGAATGAGTAGATTGGTGCCTCCCTCTCGCGGTTAATGAGGATTATAGTTCCATATCTATAATTATGTATAATTGCTTTATTTATAGAAAGAAACTATGTAGGTTTTTGTATCTTCTATTTGCCCAACATTGATGCTGGTGGTTGTGAAAAACAGTTCTTCCATAAATGGCAGATTTCTGTACTTGTTGCTTCATCCAATGGAAACACTGGAAACAAGAATGTTGTTATAGACACATGTTGCTTTCGAGCATTTTGATTAGATGTTGTATATTAAACAACGGAGAACCTTTAGGATAATGTTATGTTGAAAAGACTTGTAATTTACATGTAGAACCTTTAAATCTTAATACTTTAAAAAATCTTTTTCAGATTTTGATGGAGTTTTATATCACTTATCAAACCCAGAAGGAGACAAGAGCAAAATTGTTGTATGTTATTTACATTATTCACTATTTCCCTGTCTTTCAAAAGGTTTACTCAATTTTTAAAAAATAAAATTTATGGAAATACTTGGTTCTTAACAAAGACATAACATCAAAGTTAACATTGTCATTCCATTGTTTGTTTTAAGAGTGAAAATCAGAGTTATAATTAATATGGTGAATGTGGGCGGGCGGGGAAAAAATTTTTGTAACAGTTTCTCAGCAACTACTAATCACATTCCTTTGAAATTTGGTATGCAGCCATTTCTGTCTTTGAAGGTTTTTTTCATGTACCTTAGTGTGACTTTTAAAAATCTGTCTCTCATTGACGTATTCCTGAATATATATAATAAATACAACATTGACCAGTCCATAGCTTTTCATAATCTTCTTACATGTGTTCATTTCTTAAATGCACTTAATGTAAGTCCAAACCATCAGCAGTATATTGTAAAATATAAACATTCTTAATTATAATTGGAAACATATATAATGTTGCTTTAAACATCCCATCATTCTTAAAAAGTATACTGCTTAATTAAAAAGGCTGTGTACAGAGCAACTCGCACATTGTCTGTCATGAGTCGTGACAGGTAAAAAATTAGAGATCCAATTAACATTTTCCAACAAAGTACTGAACCTAACGACCTGTGACTTTAATTGGGCATCAGTGTTATAATAAAATGACTGTTTATTTAATGTTTATTGTTTTTCAAAATGGTTAATGCACCATTTAACCAATGAGAAGAAGTAGAGTACAAAGGTCCTTAACAAAATACCGTTACTGATTAATAATATTCAGCTTAAATTGCATTTTTATACCTTGTTTGGGGGGGGGGTATATAGGAATCACCCTGTCTGTCTGTCCACCTGTCCACATCCTTTGTAAGCGCAACTCCTCCTAAACCGCTTGATGAATTTAATGAAACTTATCATAAAGGAAGTACATTATATGTAGATGTGCATGAAGGATTTTTATTGACCTCATCATTAAGGGGAGATAATGGGACTTGAAAGCAAAGCGGGGGGTATCCCTTTGTGGGCGTGCTCACAGTCCACACTTTTTTTCTACTAAAATATGATAGGTCTTGTAAAAACACTGAAGGTACAGTAAAAGACTTCTATGACTGTACCTCCTGTTATATATGTATAAAATATGTCAAGTTTGGCATCCTCTACTGTGATTCTGAATTATATTTTCACTTTCTCTTTGAAATGATAATACTTTAATTGTTATTAAACCTAGAGAATTTCTCACAATATACTGAGATTGGTCTGTGTCTGCATGTATGAATGTGTGACATATAAAAATGTTTATTGCTAGTTTGAAATTGACAAAAAAATACTGGTATGTCATTTATAAATAGTTTTATTTTTAGTTTAATTTTATTTCTTTATATACATATGGCATGATGAAATAGAAAACTTTTTGAAATTAAATTCTAAAATAGAAAATACAAGGAAATTACTTTTATCAGAATGAAAATTGCAGACATTTTATTGGTTGTTGACATATTACTTCCTTGTTTTGTATCTAATTTTGTATTTTATGTATTGGAATGTTTCTTATTCTAATTTTGTTTTATTGTAGGTTAGCATTTCATTAAAATTTTACAAAGATTTACAAGATCATGGAGCAGATGATGTGAGTTTTTATAGGCCATGATAAATAATGAAAAAAATATTATATCATATGAATTCATAATTTTTATCTCCCTGCTTCGAAAAAGAGGGGGGGTATACTGTTTTACTCTTGTCCTTCTGTTCGTCCGTCCGTAACAAACATTTCTGTCACAGTTTTCTAAGCAACTATAAGGTGCAGAAACCTGATAATTTGCATATTGCTATAAACTATAGTACCATATGTTATTGATGTAACCAAACATACTCTCTTAAGTAATTCAGACTCAAAATAAAGCTCAAAATTACAACAAAAGTACTTAAATGACTAGGTGATACTAGTACTTTTGTTGTTAAATATTGATCTTCATTTTGATTAACATAAATATTTATGAGATAAATAAGTACACGTAAAGAACAGGTTTAAAAGATAAATAATTTAGAGTAAATCGCTTTTGAGGAAAATTTTGATAAAATACGTAATGGACTTGTCAGTCTTTATTGTGTTTGTCGACAACACAAAGTGTCATCAAGGATACCAATATTATAAAATTTACTATGCCAGAAGCATGCTTCGTCAAATCATGACTCGTCAGTGGCACTCAAAGGCTATGTTTCTGGACAGTTATTTTAATATTTTTCAGCTAATTAAAAGAGAGTATGGTGCTTTTCTAACCACACCTGAAGATGGTAAGTTTTCATAATTTAGTTTAGTTATCAGGGGTCACCACACTCTAAAAAAGTAGGGAGAAGTGACTTCTCTCTGGCAGCCAAACAGGGAGAAGTCAGGCCCTGATAGTGAGACTTCAGGAGACAATAGGGAGAAGTCAGGGGGACCGTACAAATAATAAATTTCGCGGTAGTTAACATATATTTTTCATTATTTTCGGCAATTTCCAGGATTATTTCTTTTGTGTTTTAAAACCATAACACACATAAATTCAGTTTTTTTTTCTTTTTCATATTATTCATGATATGCACTATCAAACAGTACATAACCTTTATCATTAATCAATGAAAAAAACACCAGATATAGGGACTATTTTTCTATCTACTTCAGTACTTGTAGCCATACAAGGTATTCACAAATAAAAATAGATCAACAAAAATATTTGTATATGTGTAGACATAAACTTCATTCATGAGTTCTTGTATCATAATATTCCTAACAGTTTGTTATGAACATGCCATGTTTATCTCATCAAATTTCCAAAGAAGATAGATAGAATAACATTACATTAACCCAGAAATAAATCTTTGGTTCAGCACACTTCCACTTGGATAAAGTTGTGCTGATCCAAATTGCTTCATGGGACACCCATCTACAGAACTTATCATGATGTCAATAATTACAATATATCTGTATTCTTTCATGTGGAGCTCATATACTTATCAAAGAAAATTGTTAAAGTACAATACTCTTTGAAAGAACTGAAGTTTGACACCAATTAAAAGTGTTTGTTCATAAAAAAAATTACGATTTTTCATTATGGGCCATTGTACATTACTTTTCTTCGTTGTTGACTTCCGGTAATTAGTCACATCCGGTAAATAAACAAATGGCGCGAGACGTAAATCGTTTGAAAATATGTTAAATACGCATATTGTTTGCCGTTTTTATTGGAATTACACATTAACTGATAAATTGGTAGTCCGGGTGAAGTATTTGGACCAGATTAACAAGTATCTTATGTGAACCATCGGGCGACTCGAGAGAAATGACAGGGCGACTTCGACTTCGCTTTTGAGGCGCCTTAGGGCGACTTCAGGTACTAGTAGGGCGACTTTGTCGCCCACTTCACCCAGTGTGGTGAGCCCTGGAGTTATAAAGGTTTATTGCATGAATATTAGGAAAAATTGTCCCTCGCAAGAGTGTATATTACACTCCCTTTCTCAATATTCATGAAATAACCCATTTATAATATAGTAATAATCTTTGGGGTGCTTTTTTCCATTATCATTGCTATTTTGTAATATTTTAAATAGGTCCAATATTATCATATTTTCACTTGCTCAATATTTTGTTAAGTACAGTTAACAGTCGATTTTTCTTTAGCTGGTCTATGAATTTTTTAACTTTACTTTTATCGACAATTGAATTCACTTCCATTTGTTCAGTTTCAAGAGGTTCTGCTAATTTATCCTCGACTGCAGATCATGTAGGTTGTTTCTGGCCATGTTTGTTTAACAAATGACAGTACAAATATAACAGCCGATGTTCGGAACACATGTGGACTTTTCCCGTAAATTACAAAAAAGACAGAGACTTGTAAAATATGAAAATATACAGCAATTAATTCTTATATGAAATCAAATGGGAAAAATTATAACTATATAATAAGAAGTTTTTGAAACTGATTTCTTGAGATAATAATGAAATTTAATTTATTTTTCATGATTAAGTAATCATTTGATGAAATGAATTTAGTTTTACATTTATTAAGCAGGGCATTTCTAACATGTTACATGGCATAAGATGTATTGTATTAACTAGCTGTTTCAGCAAACTAATTTTTGCATTGCAACACAGAAATTGATCTGAATTAGTTGAATGATAACAATATGTTAATTATTAGACATATGCTCCTTACCATGTGAATTTACAAGAATCGTCATCTGTATTAACCTTTACTTTCAGGAACTGTCATAAAGTAGATTACAAAGCATTAATATTGTTTGTTAATTTGAATGGTGTTTAACATCACTTTCAGCAATTTTTCATCTACATCATGGCGTTCAGTTTTTATTGGAGGAGGAAGCCGGAGAACCCAGAGAAAACCCCTGACATGCAGTAGGAAAACTGGCAATCCTTGTCAAGCAAGCTTAAGATTGTAGTCAAGTACACCCTGCCCACAGTGAGACCCACAACCTCTTTGTTGACAGATACCCCTCAAAGCATTTATAGAAAAAACTCAAATGTTACCTCTTTAGTAAATATGATCAAGTTATGCTCTATACTGGGGAACACTCATGACGTTTTCATCGTGGAAATTACTAGTACAATTATGAGTGTACAGTCATACATGCTTATGTTTCAATGTCATATTAGTTTTACAACTATTATCTGCAAGCTCTGTTCATCCAAGCTTTTTTTTATCATGAATAAGATTTTTACTGGTCCCTTCGTTGCCTGTAATTATTGCTAATATGGCATACTTATTACTAAAGTTTCCTCAATCTCATAAAAAAATGATGGAATAATTACAGAAAACTTTTGGCCAAACTTACATTTTTGAGTAAAGAATCAATTCTGTAGTATAATATTTCAGTATAAGCTTATAATTGCGCTTGCATAGATGGATAACTGACTTCTGAGTTTTAATTGTCCGATATACATTTCCACTTGTTTTGTCCAATCTGACAAATGTTTAGCCCTGCCTCTTTGGTCCAGTATTATTTTATCTCTGTATACATTTGTAGCCATAATGGTTTGTAAAAACATATAGCATTTACTATACATAGTGTCTTATAGACAGGTTTAACTGTAAACGGCTGTTGATCCTGTACAAAGACAAAGGAGAAAGTGCTCAAAGTGTCATAAAGCCTCAAATACCAATACTATTATATTGCAATAAATACAATAATTTATGTTTTTTCAGGTTACAATGTATCATTGTTATACAGTTTAGACAATATTCCTGATGACTTTGAAGAAATTGTAAAGAAAGCATCATTATTGAAGAGAAATTGTTTTGCCTCTGTTTTCGAAAAGTATTTTGAATTCCAAGCCAAAGGGGAGACCGGAAACAAAAGAGCCGTCATACAATACAGAGATGACGAAACCATGTAAGAGAAAAAAATAGACTATTGTTACAAAAGAATTAGGAAATTTGACATGTCTTAATATAACACTTGCCATTATATTGTATGCAGTGATCAAGATTTTCTGATAATGGGACATTTTCCAATAACCTCTAGATTTCCAATGGGTCAATAATGTTTTTGTAAAGACCTCTGAATTCCAATGGGTTTTCATGTTCGAATGTAGTAAAAAGACACAAAGCCTCAGAATCACTGAGTATGATCCGATATATAGCTTGTCAACACCCGAATTTAAAGGTGACTGAGCATTGTTTTGCCTGGCTATAATCTTAAAAGATTTGCAGTTTTTCTGCCAAAGACGGGCTTTTTCTTCCAGATACAAAGTGGATGCGTGATACAGCTGAAAAATCGTGCAAAGTAGTATAAAACCCAAAATATAACAAAATAAAAGGAAATGTACCAAAACTTTTGTCATTCAAAAAGTCTGGATAAATTAAAGGCAAACATTGTTGTTTAGCAATCTCTTTTTATCTCTTCTTATGACTTTTTTAATTTCTAGGTATGTGGAAGCTCAGAAGGACAGAGTAACAGTGATATTTAGTACAGTTTTTAAAGATGATGATGACATTGTTATAGGAAAATTATTTATGCAGGTAAAATTTGTGCCCCCTTTTTCAGTATAAGGGGCCTCTGTGTATGTTCCCTATCTGACTTTAGGCAAGGTTCACTCATCTTCTTGCTGTGGAGTGCCAGTTATCTGTCGGAGCTTAATGCTTCTCATCAGACACTCAAATAAAATGGGGCAGCATTAAATTAGTTGAAAAATTTGCATACAATTTAAAAAAAATTAAGAATCAGTAATGTTGATCTGTTCTGCAAAACAGCTTTCCGTGCATATGGTTAGGCCGTTACCAGGCTTACATGTATTTTATAGGGAGGTAGAAATATAAATTATGCTTAATAAATTTTGAAAAAAATTGCAGCAGGGGCTTTTGGGTTAATTATGCAGAATCATTTTCAGAAAGCCTAACACTGTTTAAACAAACTGTTTGGTTATGTAGATATATAAAACTTTGTATATTTTTTAATGTTTTAAGAAATGGATGAACGACCTTGATATCAAAATTCTGATTTTAAATGGCAACAGATACAGGCAACAAAGGACTTCATATTCGATTTCAATTGATTGTAGAAAAAAAAAAGCAACATTGATAGTGAGGCAATTTATACCTCACTTGCCTCAATGGTAGTTATGGCCTTGGCATATTTAGCAATCAAGTCATTGCATATAATCACATTGAGTAACATAGCTTGTATTAATTGGTTGTGTGGATTATCATGTAGTATTCACCAATTTTCAGGAATTCAAGGAAGGAAGAAGAAATTATCAGCAAGCTCCACAAGTGTTATTTAGCCACAAAGAACCTCCAATGGAATTACAAGGAACAGATGCCAGGGGAGGTGATAATGTGGGATATATTACATTTGGTAAGAATTATGTGAAAGGTCATAATATACAAACAGTTAACTTTTGTATGATATGTGGCTAATAGTGTCTGCTGTATTATGGTGACAAAGCAGTATCAGCTTGTATTGTCTGTAGCCCAAGGCTGATATTAGTCATGTGGTTATACACCATTAGTTACGGATTTTGTCATGTATTGCACTCTTTATCATATTAGACATAAAGATATGGGATATAAAGTCATTTTTCAAACATTTTGTAACTTTACAATGGATTACTCGCCATTTGTTTACTTCCTGGATACATCTCAATATTAGGCCGAATTTTACTGCAGTTATAATCCGAAGTTAGTTTTGTGATTTGTCGGATTAACGGCAGAATTCAGTCCTATTGCTCGTAATGTAGCAAATAAAAATTCTAACTTTGGTCTATTTAAAATTTAAAAATAATATTTATCTTCTTTACGTTATTAGAGCTTTAGACATTGTGAAACTAAAAGGAAACCATCTTTATTGAAGAATATAGTTGACAAACACAATGCACAGCGGGTTATTAAAAACGGCAATAACTATCATCACATATCAATAATGATCAATTTTAAACATGAAACCGATAAAAAAAATTGTGACACTGTGGAAAGATATCAAGATAGACCAGGTCTGATTATAAATGCAACTTCTTTTGGATATCAAAGTGCAAGGAGTGATTCACTCCCGCTCTGCTACATTCCGAGTGATGGGACTAAATGTGTACCCTCGCAAAAAAATAAAACAAGGGTAAGAGTATTCGTTCTAATCTGCAGTGACAAATCAGTAAGCAGAAGAGTAT
Organism: Limnoperna fortunei; assembly: GCA_944474755.1. Lineage (NCBI taxonomy): Eukaryota > Metazoa > Mollusca > Bivalvia > Mytilida > Modiolidae > Limnoperna > Limnoperna fortunei. The sequence goes on from OX104119.1 coordinate 50,283,878, forward strand.
CAAACCTTAACAAATTATCATAATGGATTAATAAAAAATCCCTTTTAAAATTTGCTAGAGCTTTCAAATTCTTTTAAAATATATTATATTTAATGCCATTGTGTTTGATAAATACATAAGCTGCTGATAATTTCTGAAGATGAGTGTCTCTGTAATAAATGAGACATTTTGGACCTGTAAAATTTTGTTCTGTCCTGTAAAACTGTGATTATCTTGTGGAAAAGCTTTCTTAATTTCTTTGACTAAAAGTGCTAATTTCTTTGTATCAAATAGAGCCAAAAATGATTGCATGAAAAGATATGTTATTCCTATTTTGCAGTATTTTTCTTTGATATTTGTGTGCGATATTATTTAATCTCACTCTACTAGCGTGAGATTGGCCCATCTCAGCTCGCTGTCAAGACATCGTTAAGTAAACACTGTGACGTCACAATGTTACGAACCAGAGATAAACAGATTATTTACGTTTTATGAAACTCGATGCATTTTCTCGTCATCTTATCTCAGGGCTGTTGCCCTTCAATGATGCATGAGATATAGACGAGAAAACTCATCTCGTATAAAAAACCGTAAATAATCTATAAATATCCATCATTCTGTCAGGTATGCCTGTCAATACGCCCATACCCTTTACCATGAAGTTTTATGCAGTGGCAACCATTGTAAGCCATGGTTTTCAGCAATTGAGGCACTTAAAGCGTACAGAGCCAGTGACAGGTACAGGTTTCGGAAAAAGTTTTTTTTGGGAACATTACTGATAATGATAACATTGATAATTTATCAGTAAGGCTTTAAATATTGAATGCTTTTGAAGGTGGATTATAAATATCAATTTTTTTAAAATGGAATTCTTTGTAGGTTACAATACTCCACTTCGAAGAAGAGGGGTATACTGTTTTACCCTTGTTTGTTCATCTGTTCATTGGTTTGTTTGTCATTCCGTATCAAAAATTTCTGTCCCAGTTTTCTAAGCAACTATAGGATTCAGAAGCCTGAAATTTTGCATATAGCTTTATCCTATAGTACCATTTGGTGTGTAGCCATTTTATGCTCCTTGGCAATCTACTTCCTGTTTACCAAATACTTCGATTTTTACACATAGTTGACATACATGCAAAATTTTTGTGAAAGAGGGGGTATCACTAGTGAGCATTAGCTCTGTCAACTTGTTTTTATAAGAAATCAGAAGCGGTTTGAATGTGTTTTATTTGTTATTTTTCTTAAAATAGATGTCTAGAAAAAGCTAATAACGTTGTATAAATAATAATGTTTTCATAATCTGATCTTATTTTTTTCAGTATTGTTTCCACGTCACACTGGTCCTGCAGTAAAAGATAACACAATCAACTTGATCCACACATTGAGAGATTACTTACACTACCATATTAAATGCTCAAAGGTTGGATTTATATATTAACACAATTTTTATTGCATCATATAGCTCTGACATATTGACATGTTTGGTTCTTGGTCCATTCATCATCTAGGATTGCTGAGAAGTTAAGCTCACTGCCGGCAGCATGCACTGGACTCCAATCTTAATCGTGGATTGCCAATTTTCCTACTGCAGGTTGAGGGTTTTTGCCAGGTAATCTGGCTTCCTCCCTCTATAAAAAACTGGATGCCTTGTTATAGGTGAAAAATTGATGAAAGTGGCGTTAAACACATTCAAACAAACAAATACATTCATCATTTGCTTTCAGGCTTTTCACCAAAACTTGTAAGAGGGGGTGTGGCATTAACACCCCCTGCAGATACAGTTAAAAATGTCCTAATGATTTCTTTACAGTTTAATTTGCACACTGTCTGCACCCGAACAATTTTTGCTAACATCCATGTAGAATGTGCTCAATAATATAACCTAAAATGCATTAACAAGTTTATCTCCTTTCACTTTCACTAATACAAATAAAACCTGTCTTCTGTTGCTACTGTGGTAACTTTGGTTACTTGGAAAGTATATGTTCAGGTACTCGATCTGTGATCTGATGGGATGTAACTTGAGTTCAGTCTTAAGATACGGGAATGCTTCAGTTTTTATGCCTTTGCCCATACATATATATCAAAATATAGAAAATAGCAAAAATTGGGGCACGAATATATACCTATTTTACCACAGGATTGCTTAAAATGTGAGCATAAAGAGCCAACCAGTGATCAAATTAGTATTTGTATCACAAATTAATTATTTCGATTCTAATAGGACATATAAATTAAAAATCTTGCTCAAACATGAAAACCATTCTGTTAAACATTGCCTTGGCAGCTCCTAGGATATTATAAAGTGTTCAGATGCCAACAACTCTTATCTCATTTCAGGCATACATACATTCAAGAATGAGGGCCAAGACATCCGACTTCCTTAAAGTCTTAAACAGAGCCAGACCAGATCAACAGAAAGAAAAGAAAACAATAAGGTAATTAAAAATATTTATACACCAGCAGTTGATTTCACAAAAAGTTGTTAGTGTAAAATCCATATAAGTGTTGGAAATCAAAGGGAAATCCATGGTGACATTAGCAGTTATGATATATTTTATACTAACAACTTTTCAGATCTATCGCCATCACTTTGCCTCGGTCGTCGTCAGTCGTCTTCGTTAACTTTACTTTATAAATTTACTTGTCCAAAACCACTGAAGGGATTGCCTTGAAACTTTGCACATATCATCAGTAAAATGTCCTCTACCAAGTTTGCACAAATCATGGCAGCAGACCAACCAACATGGCTGCCTCGGTTAAAAATAGAATGGGGGGGGGGCAAAATACAGTTTTTGCCTTACAGTTCAAAAAGTATAACAGATACACGAAAACTGAAGAGACCTTCCTTCTTCAGTATTAATAGCTTCACAAAACTCTCCATTGAGTGGAAGTTGTATGATGACTCATTGTTGGAGTTATTGCCCTTTAATTGTCAATATTGATGATTTTTGCCATTTTGTCTTCAAAATCTTGAAAATTATTAGAACTAGAGAAAAAGTTACCAGTGCTAAGTTGTTCAGTTCTATGATAGCTACAAAAATGATTCATCAAGATTGTCTGATGAACTGTTATTCCCCTTGAACTTTGTTTTAATCAATTTAAAAAACAAGCAGTGATTATATAGAAATGAAGATGGGATTGTTCTCTTATTATTGTGAGTTTGATGGAAATTCAACATGGCAGCCAGGACTGTCATGCATTGTGATTGGCTGAAATTTCAAATATCATTTTCGAACCAACTGCTTGAATTGTGATATTGTTGAAACGCACCCAAAAGTATGATATGATTAAATATTAACTTCTTTTAATACTATATAAAATTCCTAGACATCAATAACATGGTCAGTATATATTCCAGTAAATAAATGACATTTCATTTATTTTCAGTGGAAAGACTTTCAAGATGAACTGATAACAAGAATTAGACAAAGATGTAAAATTTTGGTGCAAATTGTAAAAACGCAATAATGATTCAGATTGACACTGAAGAGACCATTACCATGTTGAATTATTGGCTGGACCATTATATCTGTATTTGGTAATTTCCAGCATCTTTAAAAAAAATATTGTTTTTTTGATCTACTGCCAATACATGTATTTGTTTAAATTTGTTAAACATGTTTAAGAATTTTGAAATAAAATGTGAAATCAAATCTTGACACTTTAGACCAAGTTTGTTCTTCAGCTTGAATTGCTGTTTTCTTCAAATCAGAGTTTGAAATGTAATGGGGTAAGGGGTCGTCCATAATTGTCAACCATTTTCACAAGTGTGCAAAAAGCACACTTTCCGAGGCCCCCCACCCCCCATCAAAAAGTGTACATCAACCGTTAAACTAATATAAAAACCAAACTCCATGGAAACGAAAAATTTCTGAGAAAAAAAAAGTGTATGCAAAAATGTTGAAATTTTTAACCCCCTCCCTCAAGTGTGCGGTTTGCACACTTATGCAAATGTTTGACAATTATGGACGATCCCTAAATTAACGATATTTGGTTAACCCTAAGATTTCGGGGTTAACTCTAGTTTATGTTTAGCTATTGTGAGTTTATACCTTGTTATTTACAAGGTAGATAACATAGTTACCTAGTTTTAGTTTACAGACCAAAATAAGTAATGAAGTTTGCATTAAATTGTTGAACAATCCATTAGGTCTGTTACAGCTGTTTTACTTTGTAAATTGGTCTTGCTTGAACTTTGCAAAAAAAATCATGTACAGAACCAAAAATCTTTTGATGAATTATTATGTTTATTCCATGTAAAATCCATCACGTGCTGTCTCAAAGTAACCTAGTTAAACTGGTCGAATTTTTCTTGGACACTTTGTTTAAGAAATTGTAATTCAACATTAAAGAAAAATGCTCTTCCAATTAAGTTGCATTAAGAAATGCAATGAAAGTTGTATTAACTCGTTTATTGAGGGTACAGGACAGACATATTTCATTGGGCAGAACAGAATCTACTTTTGTTTGTAAAATGTTTTAAATTAAGCCCATATTAACTATATTGTATTATTTGCATATATGTGTAAAAATATGTTGAATTATATACATTTGTGAGCACTTGTAATGATGCCATAATTAAAGTACAATTTTGCTATATAAAGTTATTTATAGATAAAATAATTAACATATTGATGTCTTCTGTCTTTTTGGCAATAATCTCCAGATGTTACACTCTTGTTTTATCTTTTTCGTCCATTGAAGGAAACGACTACAAATATTTCTTTCAATGAATGGGGGCATGGTTTGAAGCACTCTCCGGCACAGAGAACATAACTGGATCCCAGATATAACCTCTGCCACACGACATCCTCCATTTTGCGGGACTAAATTTATCGTCTGCCCGTGACGTTTGTAAACAAAGAATACCGTTTGTAAAATAATATATGAGATCAAGTTGACCCAAATGCAATCTGATGAATAAATAGACGGGCAGACGTATGTACGTACGTACGTACAAATGAAGTCCCAAACAGGAAGTAGTAGTCCGACAGGTCTGAAAGTCGATTAATACGTACAACTTAACTGATACTGAACCACCCTGCCAAATTTTTTTTTTTTTTTTTTTTTTTTTTCACATTGACTACATGCTTTTAACTTTTTTGAAAAGGCACATTTAGTATAGTATTTACTTACTAGTAACAATAACATTCACTCACCATTCACTCCCACTTGCTTTCACTATTGTTCACTAAAACACTTTGATCCTAAATTTTAAGTTTTAAAAATACACAGTAATATTGATTGATTGATATACTAGTAACAGTTAATGTCAGTAAAAATATGATCCATAGGGGTCCATGTCTTTTCGAATGAAGACAGAGTATTGTTTTTCTTGGCCACATACTGCTCAAGTGACCGATACCACATGACTTTATATTTAAATTCAACTATATTTGGCTTTTGGTCATTGAGTTTACACCTGAAGATATAATATTTAGCAATAATAAAAATCAGGTTAACAAGTAGATCCTCTGCTTCAAAACCAAGGAAGACTTCCTTTTTGTCAAAGCTAAAATTTTGGTAATACTGGTTTATATGGTTTGACAAAGAAATGAGAAAATCCTGTGTCACTTTGCAGTCAAAAAATAAATGTTCAATGGTTTCACTTTGAATTTTACAAAATGTACAAAGGTCTGTATTTTTGAGCTTTATTTTATACAAAAATGAATTGGTAGGAATGATTCTATGCAACAGTTTAAACTGAAAATTTTGAAGATGTGAGTTTTTGCAGGATTTTTTTAGAATAATAAAATATTGTGACCAGTCTGTTATTTGACAGTTCAGCAGTTCTTCCCATTTTGAAAATTTTTCAGTTGGTAAAGAAATTATATCATTTACAAGATTTTCATATACCCATTTAATCTTTCTACTCTGAACTATTTTCACAAGATATGTGTCCACCTTACTCACTGTTTCAAAGATTACATTTGGAAAATTGTCTTTTATCTGATGTTTAATGTATTTGGGAACACTTTCAATAAGGCTGTAATACTTTAAAAAATTATTCGTTTGTAGTTTATGTCTAATTTGTTCAAAACTATAAAAGCTGCCAGTAAGTGGATCAACAAGATCACATAAATACTGCACATTATATTGAATCCATTTAATGTAGTATGAAAAATTGGTTACTGATACAAAATTAAGAATATCAAGTGACAAAATTTCATTAATATTCATTTTTGTAGAAGGTTTTACTAAATGATAGCAAAAAAGAACATCTTTCCAAAAAGGATTGGTTATTTTCCCTGCAACTTCCTTAAGCTTTTCTTTCTGAAGGGTTAAAATTCTTTTGCTGCCAAAATTGTGAATACTCAATAAGAATAGTTTTTGCCAAGTGCCATCTAAGTTTGAAGCTAGTCTTTTTATCCAATTAACTTTAAGATAAGTGTTGAAAGACTGAAGATGAACCATCTTCAGCCCTCCCTGGGATATATCACCAATTAATGTATTTCTTTTAATCTTATCTGATTTTCCATTCCAAATAAAACTGTAAAAAAGTGAATTTAAATCATTTATTTTTGCTTCAGGTAAATTTGGTAGGGCTGTCAATAGATGAATTAGTTTTGGCAGTGCCAGAGTTTTAATAACTGTTATTTTACCAAGCAGAGTGAGTTTTCTATGTTGCCAACTTTTTAGTATTGATGTAACTTCCTTAATTTTTTGGGAAAAATTTATGTTTGTAAGACAGTTTAGGTCAAGTGAAAAATTTATCCCCAAAAGTTTAAAATTTTCCTGTGACCAGTTTAGTGAGAAATTTGGGCAAAGAATGAGATTTGAATATATTTTGTCTCCCACCCAAACAGCTTTTGTTTTTGATGGGTTCATTTTTAAACCAGACACCTTATGAAAAGATTCAAAACACCTCAGTGCCTCCTTCAATGAGTTTTCACTTCCATCTAACATAAGAAATGTATCATCAGCATATTGACTTATGAGTGATTCAACATCGTTAATAAGAATACCATGAATATTTTTATGTGCCTTCAGTTTTAAAGAAAGGAGTTCTACACCAATAATGAACAGATAGGGTGAAAGGGGGTCGCCTTGCCGACAGCCTCTTTCAAGAGAGAAAAAATTGGACAAGTTACCATTATTTATAACACAGCTTTTTGCTTTTGAATAAAATATTTCAAACCATTTACAAATAGATTGTCCAAAGTTAAAACTTAAAAGTGCCTTTTTCAAAAATTTCCATTCAATTGAGTCAAAGGCTTTTTCAAAATCTACCAGAAGTAATAGACCTGTTTTGTTATGTTGTTCAAGATAATGCATCAAATCATACAAAAGCCGTGTGTTCTCACCTATAAATCTTCCCTTTATGAAACCTTTTTGAGTATCACTTATTATAAATGGTAACAGAGGTTTAATTCTATTTGCAATTACAGCTGAAGCTACTTTGATATCTGTATTTAATAAACTTATTGGTCTCCAGTTATCAATATAACGTTTGTCCTTCCCTTCTTTTGGAATGCATGTAATGACACCTTGATATTGAAAATCTGAAAAACTTCCCGATTCATAGCCATAATATAATGATCTATAAAGAAATGGACCTATATCTTTCCAAAAGAATTTATAAAAATCTACAGTAAACCCATCAGAACCTGGACTTTTTCCATTAGTCATAGACTTTAATGCCTGTGAGCATTCCTTGAAAGTTACATTACCCTCACACAAGGCTTTTTGGTCTTCTGTGAGTTTACTGTCATGACCAAAGAATGATTCATCATTACAATCAAAACCTTTACTGGAATATAATGTTTTATAATAGTTGCATTGTTCAAGAAGAATCTTGGACTGATCAGATATATGGTGACCTGTACCATCAATAAGCTCAGTTATAGTTTTTTTAATAAAATTTCTTTTTTCTAATTTACAGAAAAATTCTGAACATTTTTCTCCATTTTCATGCCAGTTTGCCCTTGCACGAAGAAGTAGGCCTTCGACTTGTTTCTCTCTTTTGTTTTCCAACTCAATTTTTTTATTATGTAAACATAATTGTATTGTTTGACTAGGGGTTGAATTCATCATATCTTCTAAGTTTTGTATATCCTTCTCAAGATTTGAGGTCAGCTGTTTTTCTTCTCTTGTTTTGGCGATACTGTAGGATATTGAAACACTTCTGACCTTCATCTTAAGAATTTCAAAAAATACTTGATCATTACACATAAGTTCAACATTTAATGGCTCATTAATATCTCCAGACAAGTAATATTCAGACACTGTATCCCTAATACAGGTTTTTACATGTTCTATATAAATAACATCTCTAAGTAACTGAGAATTAAATTTCCAATAACCTCTTCCTCTCTTGGCAAGGCTGGCAGAAAATGTAAAAGTAATTGCTGAGTGATCAGTTTTATATCCAGGAATTATTTTTGTGTTTTTCATGAGTGAAAAAAGATCCTCAGATACTAGAAAATAGTCCAGACGACTTTGTTTTATTGGGGAACATTGGCGCCAGGTATATTTTCTATCATCTGGGAAACAGGTTCTCCATGGGTCTAGTAGTTCAAAAGTTTCTTTCATTTCTTCAATTTTTTTTCTAGAATTTTGGTTCCTGGCATGTATAATATTATATGTATCTATGCTATTATCTTGAACAACATTCCAATCACCACATAATAAGTAGCTAGTATTAGAAAAAGCAGCAATATGTGACATTATTTCATTAAACATTTCTGGCTCATCACTGTTGTATCCATAGAGTGACACAAATGTCAATTTTTGTTCAAATATGCTAATATCTAAAATAATATATCTACCATTTGGATCAATCTTGGAGTCATGGACAGTGAAATCTAACCCTTTTTTAAACATAACACAGACACCTGCACTTTTGTTACTAAAATGACTAAAAAAGCATGTATTTCCCCATTCATCTTCCCAAATTTTTTCTATCTCTTTACTACTATGTGTTTCCTGAAAACAGACAATTGAAGTATTTTTCCCTTTGACCCAGTCAAAGACATCATTTCTTTTTTTAACACTTGAAAATAGCCCCCTAACATTCATTGAAAGCACTGTTACACGATTATCCATAGTTAAAAACTAAAGCAACAAAAATAACAAATTGGAACAAATCAGCTATTTCATGAAGTACTGTGAACAATACAGCATACACATTCATACAGACACAAACAAATACAAGAGGACGCTTAACACTCGATAATATAAACATACAGTCCTTGTTTTACAGTTTGGCATATAATCAGAAGAATATATATATTATGTATATAGTTATATACATGGATATAGGCTAAAGCATAAAAACAGCAAAATATATACAAGTGGCATGTTTTTCATATCAACTAGACTAATGATCTGTACTTTTGTTATTTATAGTACACGTAGCTTTAATTTGGTGTGTAGAAAACATCACAATAACTAAGGGAGATAAATTTTAATATATACTGTAAATGAATGTAATAAGTCTTGTTTATCACCTTTCACACATACAAAAACATTTAAATTCACATGAAATATCTTTTAATACTTTAATACTTTTATACTTTAATTTAGCTTATTCAAAGTTTGCAAATATTCTAAAGTTTAGATAAGGAGCAATAAAATGTCAGCAAGTAAATGGATAGATTTTTTTATGAAGATTATAGAAGTTATCTCCCTTTCAGTATCATATTCAGTTCAAGAAACAAGAAATAAAAAAGAAATATTCTAATTTACAGTACCTTGAGTGTACAAATAAACAACACAGTTTTAAAATACTAACTAAAATACTAACATGTTTTTATCTTTTCTTTCTTAACTTTTCCTCAATATTGTCAAAAATGTCAAATTTTATTCTTGAACCTTCGGATTGCTTTGCATATACACTGCAGTTGTAAAACCACACACTTTCAAATTTTTCACTTTTTTTTAGTCTAGCCATGAGTCCTAGATTTCGTTGCGTGATATCATCATGGAATCTTATACTTTGTTTTAGATCTTTCTTTTTCTTCATTATTTTGATTTTAATGTCAGTGTTTTTAACTTTAACAATTATTGGTCTAGTACTGCTATTCTTACCAGGTATTCTGTGAATAGCCAGTACATCACCTGGTGAAAGGTCTACTTTAAGATCCTTGTTTACTAGTTTGACAAACTCCTCTCTCAGGTTCTCATCCTTTTTCTCAGGGAAATTCAACACTCTGATGTTATGTTTCCGAGAATACTGTTCGTTGAAATTACCCAACTTAAGAGCATCAGCAGACCTCATATCAACATCTACAACTCTTTCTTCCAAAGAAACAATTATCTTGTCTTTTTCTCTCAATTTTTCCTTCAGATTGTCAATTTCAATTGAAAAGGAGTCAATTTTATCTTGCAACGTTCCAGTGTGTTCTCTTACTCTGATTTCAATTTCTTTCGAAACAGATTCTTTAAAAGTTACCAATAATTTATTCACAATAGTTGTCACCAGGTCATCTAGATCTGTTTGTTTAACTAGGCAGTTAACTGCACTTTCAAGGTCAGTCTTGGTGCATGTAGCCTGGAGGGATAGTTTAATTTCACTTAAGTCACTGTGAATACTTATCATATCAATCCCTTCAATTTCAAATTGTTCTCTCAAGGTAGTTCGTCTACTATTGACCACGTGGTCTGTCAACACTGAGATCGCGGGTTCGATTCTCACTGCAGGCAGGGTGTACTCGAATCCAATCTTAATTGACAAGGATTGCCAGTTTCCTACCGCAGGTCGGGGGTTTCCTCCGGGTACTCCGGCTTCCTCCCCCAATAAAAACTGGACGCCACGATATAGCTGAAAAATTGCTGAAAGTGGCGTTAAAACTCCATCAAACAAACAAACATCAAATTGTTCTCATGTACAATTTCTGAGAAAGCTTGACGGAAATTTGTATGGAAGAACAGACAGAGTAAAACTTAATGCCCCTCTGACATGTGGTCGCGGGGGCATAAAAACGCCTAATCTGCATTAGTAATATCTATAAACCAGTACAGTTGAGGAAAGGCTACAATCTGACAGAACATTGGGTGCTTTCAAGAAATTTTTTGGTAAATTCCAACATGAAATACAATTTTAAAGGGATATTCGAAATAGTTGTTTATTCCCAAGTTATGTGATGTTGACATCAAGAATACATTTTCAACAACTTCCTTTCATGGGGTTACAGTACATAAAAATAATTGAGCGATATTAATGAAGAATTTTTGCTGAATGGTGCCACAAAAGCATAAACTCAGTTATTCCACATGTATGACCTCAATTTATTATTACAGATATTCATTTCTTAAAATGGTGGACAACACTATATCACCAATGACTTCATTAACATTGTATGGGACCAGTACATCACATCAAACATTGTTTGAATGGTGTTTAATGCCACTTTTAGCTACATCATGGCATCCAGTTTTTATTCGGGGAGGAAGCCTTATTACCCAGAGAAAAACCCAACCTTTGGTAGGAAAACTGGCAATCCAAAACATTTTGTTAACGAGGCACATTACAATGACAGCAATATGGTGTGGCCACAGTAGAACCAGTTGAATTGAATTTCTATTACTGACTGGAGCATATAACATTATGTAAGATATTCTATAAATCCATGTCACTTCATCCTTTACCCCACTAGGACCATACTATGAGGGTTCCTTTTGCTCATCCCACACTGCTGCCCAATGCATCCCCAAGTGGCAGACAGGGGAGGCCATTCGTGGGTTTTTGTCATGTTATACTGGTAATATGGAGCACCTGAAAGGAGTTGCATGTTTGGAGAATTCTAGACTGCTTGCACGATACAGACCCCTTTTGTACAATTGGAAAAATAGTAGTCTCATTGTACCACTGCAGAAGGCTAAATTCACAATAACTGCTCATTATACATTTTTCTAGTCGATGTCAATTTTGTTCCTGTTGGTTGCTGGAGGTTAAACAAATGTTCAATGAATCAATCAAAACCCTTTACCTCATCTGATTTGTACATACTTGACACCTGTGTTTTTACTGTTTTTCATAGCTTTGTTCTGGGGTCCCATTAAATGGATTATCACAATGCATTTCTAAGTTGAATGGTTTATACTTGTTTCGACCCAGATAAATCTGATTCACATATCACCATGAACACTATATACTATTGTTAACTAGAATTGCTCGATTAAAAAAATAATTTTTAATCACCGTTAAAAATAAGACACGCCACTGGCTCAACTTGCAAGAATTAACACAATTTCCTGCACTCCATCAAGTACACTGCAACTTAACCCATGGAGGCAGTTAGGTTTCTACAGGCTTCCTGTAGCAGAATTTTATGCCTCTTGAAGCAATCAATTTTTTAGGTTAGCCATTCTTGTCCATTTTCTGTTGGGGGAGGAATCTGCAGTAAAGGTGAGAATTCTGGATAATTACACATCCTAATTTAGACAAATATAAAAAAAACAACAAAAAAAAAAAAAACCAGTAAGTAAGTAATCACAACCCAAAAAGCAACAAGTGAGTAACCCCAACCCAAAAACCAGCAAGTGAGTAACTCCAACCCCAAAACGAGCAAGTTAGTAACCCCAACCCAGAAACCAGTAAATGAGTAACCCAACCCAAAAACCTGTAAGTGAGTAACCCAACCCTAAAACCAGTAAGTGAGTAACCCCAACCCAAAAACCAGTAAGTGAATAACCCCAACCCTAAAACCAGTAGTGAGTAACCCCAACCCAAAAACCTGTAAGTGAATAACCCCAACCCAAAAACCAGTAAGTGAGTAACCCCAACCCTAAAACCAGTAAGTGAATAACCCCAACCCAAAAACCAGTAAGTGAGTAACCCCAACCCAAAAACCTGTAGTGAGTAACCCCAACCCTAAAACCAGTAGTGAGTAACCCCAACCCAAAAACCTGTAAGTGAGTAACCCCAACCCAAAAACCAGTAGTGAATAACCCCAACCCAAAAACCAGTAAGTGAGTAACCCCAACCCTAAAACCAGTAGTGAGTAACCCCAACCCCAAAACCAGTAGTGAGTAACCCCAACCCAAAAACCTGTAAGTGAATACCCCCAACCCAAAAACCAGTAGTGAGTAACCCCAACCCAAAAACCTGTAAGTGAATAACCCCAACCCAAAAACCAGTAGTGAGTAACCCCAACCCAAAAACTAGTAAGTGAATAACCCCAACCCAAAAACCTGTAAGTGAATAACCCCAACACAAAAACCAGTAGTGAATAACCCCAACCCAAAAACCAGTAGTGAGTAACCCCAACCCAAAAACCTGTAAGTGAATAACCCCAACCCAAAAACCAGTAGTGAGTAACCCCAACCCAAAAACCAGTAAGTGAATAACCCCAACCCAAAAACCTGTAAGTGAATAACCCCAACCCAAAAACCAGTAGTGAGTAACCCCAACCCAAAAACCAGTAGTGAATAACCCCAACCCAAAACCAGTAGTGAGTAACCCCAACCCAAAAACCTGTAAGTGAATAACCCCAACCCAAAAACCAGTGAGTAACCCCAACCCTAAAACCAGTAAGTGAATAACCCCAACCCAAAAACCAGTGAGTAACCCCAACCCAAAAACCTGTAGTGAGTAACCCCAACCCTAAAACCAGTAGTGAGTAACCCCAACCCAAAATCCTGTAAGTGAGTAACCCCAACCCAAAAACCAGTAGTGAATAACCCCAACCCAAAAACCAGTAAGTGAGTAACCCCAACCCGAAAACCAGTAGTGAGTAACCCCAACCCCAAAACCAGTAGTGAGTAACCCCAACCCAAAAACCTGTAAGTGAATAACCCCAACCCAAAAACCAGTAGTGAGTAACCCCAACCCAAAAACCTGTAAGTGAATAACCCCAACCAAAAAACCAGTAGTGAGTAACCCCAACCCAAAAACTAGTAAGTGAATAACCCCAACCCCAAAACCTGTAAGTGAATAACCCCAACCCAAAAACCAGTAGTGAATAACCCCAACCCAAAAACCAGTAGTGAGTAACCCCAACCCAAAAACCAGTAGTGAATAACCCCAACCAAAAAACCTGTAAGTGAATAACCCCAACCCAAAAACCAGTAGTGAGTAACCCCAACCCAAAAACCAGTAAGTTAATAACCCCAACCCAAAAACCTGTAAGTGAATAACCCCAACCCAAAAACCAGTAGTGAGTAACCCCAACCCAAAAACCAGTAGTGAATAACCCCAACCCAAAACCAGAAGTGAATAACCCCAACCCAAAAACCAGTAGTGAATAACCCCAACCCAAAAACCTGTAAGTGAATAACCCCAACTCAAAAACTAGTAGTGGTTTTTGGGTTGGGGTTATTCACTACTGGTTTTTGGGTTGGGGTTACTCACTACTGGTTTTTGGGTTGGGTTATTCACTTACAGGTTTTTGGGTTGGGGAGTAGTGAATAACCCCAACCCAAAAACCAGTAAGTGAATAACGCCAACCCAAAAACCAGTAAGTGAATAACCCCAACCCAAAAACCAGTATTGAGTAACCCCAACACAAAAACCAGTAAGTGAATAACCACAACCCAAAAACCAGTAGTGAATAACCCCAACCCAAAAACCAGCAAGTGAGTAACCCAAACCCAAAAACCTGTGAGTAACCCCAACCCAAAAACTAGTAGTGAGTAACCCCAACCCAAAAACCAGTAAGTGAGTAACCCCAACCCAAAAACCAGTAAGTGAATAACCCCAACCCAAAAACCAGTAGTGAGTAACCCCAACCCAAAAACCAGTAGTGAGTAACCCCAACCCAAAAACCAGTAAGTGAGTAACCCCAACCCAAAAACCAGTAAGTGAATAACCCCAACCCAAAAACCAGTAAGTGAATAACCCCAACCCAAAAACCAGTAGTGAGTAACCCCAACCCAAAAACCAGTAGTGAGTAACCCCAACCCAAAAACCAGTAAGTGAATAACCCCAACCCAAAAACCAGTAGTGAATAACCCCAACCCAAAAACCAGCAAAAGAGTAACCCAAACCCAAAAACCATAGGTGCACTCAGGTGCCCTGGACTAGTAAGCAGTGCCTGCCTCTAATTAGACACCCATTTGGTTACTCATTCTTATGTCTAGGAAAAAGTCAAACCCAGGAATAGATGCCAGCATTTTCCATTCCGACACCAATTTTTGTCTTAATCAGTACACGCTAGACCTTCATAATGCTGCATGCAGAGTAAAGAAAAGAGTAACAATTCAATCATCAAAAGGTTTGACACCAATGGATGCACAAAAAAAGGCCAACATTTACACTCTGTAGGTGTTGATTTATGCTGTGGGATCAATCATTAAACAGCAATCAATCAATCCTTTAACTTTCAATTACCAGATGACCTAGTTCTTAATAAAAATAAATAAAAACTAGACCAAAAAGTATGCCCCGCAGCGGAGAATTAAAGGTTCATATGTTAGTGGTAAGGTTTTTTTTTAGAAAGTATAGCGTGTCCTTTCTACACAAATGATGCCTTACCAGTGCCATTAGCAGTGTTGAAACTGGCAGAAATTTTAAGAAAATTGAATGAAAATCAAAATCCATTGGTCCTGCACACTTTCATTATGTGTAGAAACATCCTCCTTAATATAAATACTGTAGATCTAAAAATGAATGAGAAGATAGGTGGAAAATACAAGTACCCCCGAAAACTGACAAAGTCCACCTTTCTATAATTTTATAAAAATTAAATCAAAATCATTTGGTCCTGCACACCCTCATTATGTGGTTTTGAATATAAATGCTGTAGCTTTAAAAATGAAGAAGAAAGCTGGACTAGACCCTGTACCCCTATCTCGGTTATCTGATCTGCAATCTGACCAAGTCCAACAATCTTTTGTTTTAAGAACAATATACAAAAATCAAAATCCTTTGGCCCTGCATATCTTCAATATGTATACAAACATTCTGGAAAATATATAAATTGTGTAGCCCTAAAACTGTAGTAGTTAGCTGGACAGGATGGACAAACAGACATGGATTCAAATGTAACATTTTTTTGATAATCTGTGCATCAGCTTATGTAAATAGAGAAACATGACATTATATTGAGTTTTCAGTTAAACTAGATGAAAAGTATGCCTCTGAAGCTGAGAATTTAAGGTTGATATTTTTAGTGGCAAAGTTTTTTTTAAAGACATGTCTGTAACAACAGACAGAACACGCAGACATTTTAAGAAAATTTAATGCAAATCAAAATCCTTTGGTCTGTAGTTTTAAAATTTCACAAAAATCTTAACAATTTGGTCCTGCAAACCAGCATTATAAGCATTAGTATGGTTTTAAATAGAAATTATGTAGCTCTAAAAATGAAGAAAATAGCAGGATAAGACGTGTACCCCTATGTCAGTTATATGGTCTGCAACCATACGAAGTCTATCATCAATTTTATGAAAATTTTATGAACATCAAAATCTTATCACACAAAATTCATTAAGTATACTAACATTCTGTAAAATATAAATTTGGTAGCACTTAAACTGTAGAAGCAAGTTGGACAAGACAAACTGGATAGGGAAGGAGGAACAGACAGACCCACAGACACACAAGAGTAAAAATGCCCTTGACGGGGCATAATAAAAACTGTTAAGAAATGACTGAATCTAGTATAAATAAGGTGTTAACTGTTCATCAAATTTTTTCAGACAATATGTTTGGGGTATTTTAAGCAATTTTTCATGGTGTCCCATTTTTAAAGGGGGAGGAAGCCCAGTTACCAGATGAAAACCCTTGACATTCATCAGGAAAACTGGGAATCCTTTATCGATTAAGGTAGGATTTGAGCACACGCTGCAGGTAGGTCTTGAACCTGCAACCTCAGACATGTGGCCAATAGAAGATGATCTTAACCACTCTGCCACGAAGACGCCTCAGACAATATGTGTATTCAGTATATCCATCAACTTCTGCAAACATTTATGGCATAACAAAACAACCACAAATATTTCTGAATCTTTTATGTTTTTTTACAATATAAACTGGCAGTGAGACAGTCTTCTCTTTGATTTTCCCTTGTTTTACTTTGCAAATAACAAAAACAAATTTTACGTCCAATAACAAATTGCACATAAAGCCTTCAAATACACATGAAAAATACTAAGGTGTTCTGAAAGAACAATTTAAATACTGTAATTTGGTTTTTAAAATAACACAGTAATACATCTAGAATTACAATACTACATTACTGACTACATAACACTGTTTTTTCAAACAAAGTGAAATTTGTTTATTTATAACAATTAATTCCACCAATAAGAACTACATCAGCGTAACAATAATCCAATTACTCTTATAATAAACGCTGGTGTATTGTGTGAAGGAATTTTTCGAGTGAAGAAATAAGATTATACAAAGTATGTACAAGGAAAGATTTAACAATAAGTTCAACTGAATGGGAGTATTATTTGTAGTATCTTTTCAGTGGGGTTATCATTTCCTATAAATTTTTACCTAAACAGCAAAGCTTAGTGGCAGAGGCAGCTGGGTTACTATAACAAAAATAGCAAAAGTCTAAAATGTGAAATTGTGAAGCAAGTGCCTAATAAAAAAGGGAATGGTTTACAATTTGTTGGAAGAAGGTTTTGGGTTTATGTAAAAAAAAATGTAGGACGAGTTGATTACACAAAATAGGTACCGTCTTCTGCAAATGTTCCCATGTCTGGAAAATTAGGAAAAAAATCCTGGAACAATTCCATAATAGCAGGTGCACAACTTCAATACGTGTGCAATCTTTCTGTGAAGTTTAAGAGAACTGGGTTTAAAACTGTAAGAGGAGTTGATTACAAAAAATAGATACACTATTTTCCCCACCCACCTGACTTCACCATACTATAACCCGGGTTTGCACTTTGTGCAACCTGCCCAAAACATTGCATGTAATTCTCACATAAAAAGCGGTAATGAGTCTTACAGTCCATTAAACTGTCTTTAGGGGCCATGTCTAAGAATGGCCATCTTTTTGAGTCAATATAAAGAAAATATTCGCTAGCCAAGGGTTATGGTCCAATACTCTTATCAAGACGACAAGAGTATAAGTTCATTACACGTGACTAGCAAAGAAGTATAGTGGAGAAGAGAACGACTTATTGTTTCTTTAAAGCTATGTACAAATCATGGAAATAAGCAAAAACATTCCTTTGTAATTTCTGTGATGATTTCCACATGGTTATACTATTTGTAGAAGAATTAAATGTTATGTTTCTCAAATAAATGATCTGAGTAATTATCACACTCCTCTTTTCATTTCATTGAAATGGAGTAAGATGTGTTAGAAAATATAATTGCTCTAAGCATGCCGATACTTGTTTTCAACAAATGACTGCTCAAAATGTACCGTAATTTCAGTAATACCAACACTGAAGGTTGATGTCCACAAAATAATGTGGTATTAGAGAAGTTCCTTTGGAACAGTCAAGACTGATTAACTCATGTGAAAGCATTCAAAGTACTGTAAAAGTATTCTTGTGACAGCCAGACATACATGTTTTCCAAACATACATGTAATAACAGAATTATTTTATTAAAAAACCTCCTTCAAGAACAAATTAGCAAAGCTGAACTTCCTAATTAAAATATCTGCATTTACCTTAAATGTAGCCTTTCTGTTGTAATTAAATATTTTTCACAAAAAAATAATCTGCGTTTCTTGACTGAAATTACCAGATCTTCAGAATAAAATCGCACAAAATTTAACAGTCACATTATTACGAGAAATACAGAGGTAAGCCATTTAACAAAATGTACATTCTATAAGACACACAAACCAAGGGAAACAACTCCCCTGTCTCAACACCAGGGGAAACAACTCCCTTGTCCCCTCAATATAAAGGGAAACAACTCCCCTGTCTCAATATTGCACTAGAATTCTGTGTATAAATAAATAATTCACAACCCATCTTGGTTAACAAGAAAAAATAGACATATTTGACTTTGCCAGTTATAACACAAAAGCACCTTTGATAAACAAACGAAAAACAAATGTCTTAGGTATCAAAAGTAGAAACACCTAAACCATTTTGTTCATTTTTGGAAAAAAGCAATGAAAATGCAATGTAAGTAATATATGTATGTAAATGCACAGCATGTAAATTTTTGATGAATTTCATACAAAATGTGTAATGTTTAATGTACAAAAAACACATGCACAAAAGTATCAAAATTTGTAACATACATTTTATCTAACATGAGGACAAAGTACTGGCATTTGGAACTTTTTAGACAAATAACAGTGTTCCATTCTGATTTTTTCTACGGCAGAAAATGCCAAATTTGTAATATTTTATATAATGTAGGCCTGCCAGATCTCCAAAATTAGGCCACACTTAGAAATATTTTGTTTGCCAAAATCTGACCGAACCTGCAAGGTATGGGTAGGTAGATGGTTGTTTTGGAATATGGCAAAGTATCTCAGCCTGACGCAGAGATACATATATTACCTGTAGACAAAATATATACACAGTGATTTAACTGTGTAACTGAAATAAAACACAACAAACGATAACTTTCGATTACTGATGCAATAAAGTCTGTTAGAAAATGTCCAATCATTATATGCACGGACCAGGAAATTGTAAATGACTGCTAGCAGTCATTTGACAATATGCATTAGAAATTGTTTGGTATCGGGAGAATGCTTTACTAAACAAATACCAACAGAATTGGCAAATAAACTGAATTTCTGAATTTAATCCAAAATGTTTTCTTTCTCTGAAATTTTGGCCAAAAATACTTTCCACTATGTCAGTAATTCAGGTTTTGCAAAGTTACTTATTTTGAATTTTGGCCTTGGGTCATGACTATTCTACATTAATATTTCTTGTCTGTTTCACATGATTTCTGCCAAAAATGCTTAGGCTGGATTTTTTTTTTTTGGCATTTAACAAAAATTTAAATTCATGTATAATATTTCTTGTTTTTTCTACATAAACCGATAAAAGAAATAATTGAATCATTTATGTTGTCATTATTAGAATTTCAGTGTACCATGATCATTTGAAACAAAAATAAAAATAAAAATGATGTCATATCCATTAAGCTTTCTAAAAAATACTACTATAATCACACAGACAGGTTAATAAAGAACCAATCAAAACAAACTTCTGATAATCAACTTTCATTGACATCATTTTTATCATTTGTGTCCAATTTATCTTCAGCAAGACTTGATTTCCTGACAGGAGGGGGAGGCTTAGGCTTTTTAACTGATGGCCCCCCATTCACAGATGTGGTTGCTTCTGGCCTCTGTTTGTCTTTTTCAACCACACTTTGTTGTGACTCTCCACTACTAGAACTTGTACTACTATCAATGCTGCCTTCACGATCCTCTCGAGCTAATTCTTCTGAAAGTTTTAATTTCACACCCTCAAATGATTTTGTTGAATCAGCACTACTGTTTAAATTTTCACCCTTGTCAATATTTCCTTCTTGTCTTGACTGTTCCGATAGAATTCTTTCTCGCATTATCCTTGATGGTTTTTGTGGAACTGCCGGTTTAGGCGTTGATGTACATGTAGCAGCAAATTTAACAGTACCATCATTATTCCCTGCTACAATTGAAGAATCTTGAATGTCTGATGATTTACTCTCATCTGCACGATGAGGGGATGAAAACCCAGACACTGATGTACCATCATCTGCACAGTGAGGGGATGTATATCCCGACACTGGGGCACTTCGCATTAATTTGCTGCTTTTTCTGGGTGGCGGTGGAGGAGGCACTTTCTTTGGCCTTAGATCAGGTTTATCTGCTGTCCCTTCATTATTTTCAGATTCACTTTTCGGAACAACAGTAATATTAGACTGAGTTAGTTCCCCTGATTTGTCGTGACTAGTTCCTGTTTGTGAATTTTTAAAAATTGATGGTTTTTGTATTGTTGCCTCTTTTTGAAATGTATACTTCTCTTGAGATTCTGTTTCAGGCTTTGTAGCACTAAATCGTGGAATATTTGAAGTTCTAGAACTAGATGTTATTGGGGAATTTGGTGAAGGACTGGAGTCGCTTGATGAAGACGTTGGTGATGAAAATGATACTTTTGCAGTAGGTCGTGTAGCTGATGAACTACTTTTTGGAACATTTGAACTATCTTTAACAATGTATTTGGTTGTTCCCGAAACACTCGAACGACATGGCGAAATACGAACTGTGTAGTCCATGGTTGTTCGAGCTGGTGAAACCCTAGGTTCAGGGGACACCACTCTTTTTTCCTCTGATGGGGAAGTAGGTGGAGTTGTTAATGAACTGAAAAATGCTGCCCTTGCAGCATTTTTCTGAACAGCCAATTTTGCTGCCGACCTTTTCACATTTTCTTCATCAGAAGAACTTAATGTAAGAGGTGGCTTTTTTGCATCGCTACTTGTCCGTATTATTTTTTCATCAATTTGTTTTCGCTGAGCCTCACTTCCCTTACTTGAGCTAGAAAGAACAATTTTTTCGGTTGTTGTTGATGTTAATGGAACAGAAAATTTCGTTGTAAATTGGGATTCTGAGGTAGATAATGGTTTACCAGCAGACGACACCTGGTTTCCTTTAGTAACCGTGTCCTGGCCATCACAATGACCCTTCGTAGTACAAAGGGTTTCAGATTTTGGCTTTTGTTTTGTAGCCTGCTCCTTCTCTGCAGCAGATTTTAAAGCCTTTGTAGCTTTTTCCAGTGACTTTCCAAATTTTAGAGCTTCCTGTTGTGTAATAATCTTCCTTTTTCTTTCTCGAGAAGCATCAGCTGCCTGAAAATAAATTACTATATTTAGAACATCATCAAAGGCACATTATACGAAGTACCCGTGTATTAAATAAAGAAACTGTCCTCAGGCCAGCACAATGTTATTTACTGGTAAATTGCATAAATTTACATCCAAATTAAAGTGTTATGTATAGTTCACAATATTCACACTTTCTCATGTAAGTGGAACATGTTAATGCACATAATGCCCAGAAACTAAATGTGGTAAAAAAATAAATATAAATTTATGTCACTTTTCTTTACCGTAGTTGGCTGTGTATTATACAACTCAATCCTTACAACTGACTTTAACCTTAATGCCTCCTTGTGTATAATACTCACCCAGGCTGATATTAACTTTTAAGCAAAAATAGTTTACACAGCTAACTACAGTAATCAAAATATTTATAGCTGCAAACACTCTCCGTTGCCCAAATTCTAGTTTCATATGAATGAGAATTGTGAACCATATCAAACATTTCCTTGTTTACAAAAACTGTTTTTCAAATCAAAACCCAGGAGTCAATTTCCAATACATCACTTGTATATTTTGTGTATTGTGTGGTTAAATTACAACAAATACCGATACAATATTACTCGCAGGATGCAATAACCTTTTTAAACTAAACCATAAAGATGCAGCATACACATACTTGACTTTTAAAGCCAAAACTTCACAGCTGCATGCATTTTGGCAAAAATAAAAAATCAGTAATCTCCAATTCAATTCAAATTATATATGCTATTAAATGTTTCCCCTTTGCAATATATTTTAACTTGGACTAAAACTACCAGTAGTCTGCTTAACCACCCACCCCCCTTGCAAACAAAATAAATAAATAAATAAATAAAACCTAAAACAAAACATAAAAAAAAACAGAAAATCAAACCTAACAACTTAAGTTTTCCAAATATTTTGTTTACCTACTCCAAACTACCAAAAATGTTTCCTTGGTAAGAAGCTGTACATTGTTAGTTATGCAAGGACATGACATTTTAATTTTGAAAATTTCATTCCGAAGCAGATAATAATCAAATTAAGTACATGCAATGCTGATTGTGTTGGATTCTTAAAACAAGCAACAGCCAGGTAATATAACAAAAACAGTGTTATTTATTCATAATGTTTGCTGGATACTTGGACAGTTCCCACATAGCTGCCAAACATGTTTAAGGGTAGATACTTGGACAGTTCCCACATAGCTGCCAAACATGTTTAAGGGTGGACCGTAGGAATAACCTCTAAATTTGGGGTGAGGGAGGACAGAGTCAGGTTATATAGACATCATGAATCATTGGGTGAGACCTAGATTGGGGGTGGGGGAGGGCAGTGTCAGGTTATATGGACATCATGAATCATTGGGTGAGACCTAGATTGGGGGTGGGGGAGGGCAGTGTCAGGTTATATAAGACATCATGAACCATAGGGTGACATGTTTGGAGAATGCTACACACCGGGCGCTACACACCCTTTACGAGGAAAAAAAGTTGCCCATTGATACTTTTAAAGTGACTGTCAAAATTTTGTGTCCAATGATAATTCTAAAACCAATCAGTCAAAAACTCATATGTAGAACTGATTTATTGTTTTATCAGGTTTTAAAAGCCACTTTCAGCAAGTTTACTGCCATATCTCTGTGACAAATTTTTGACATGTAACCCCATTTGGGTGCCAATTTAGTGCATCTATTTGTTTTTTTTATTTGTGCAAATATACAACAGTTAGTTTCAAGATGTTTGTTTGTTCAAGTAGTTTTAACCTGTGGATTGAGCATGGCATAGTTTTCTTGTAAATAGTTGAATTCCTAAGATTATCAAACTACTCTGAATTTAAACAGATTCCACACTGGAAAATCATTTCAACATTGGTTCTGTATATTTGTATATTACATAGGACTACAGCATAAAATGAATTACTGGTACCTCACTAAGACAAATTATAATGTATAATTGACACCTATTATATATATATATTATTAGAATCCTATATAACAGGCCAGCCGAGTACAATATAATGTATATACATAGTAAATATATAGATATATGATATCCATTTATGCATTGCAGTAGATAGATATATTGAATTCTATTTTGAGCCAATAACATCAACAATTGTTTATATATTTATCAACAGGTTGTCAAGAAGACATTCTATAGTTACCATAGAGACAGTTGGATTATTTTATATATATAAAGCCTGAAAGATATTTCTGGTGCAAATATTACAGAAATTTGTTCAAATCACCGAAAATCATGTTATTTGGGAAAATTCGTATGGAACAATATCTACAAAGTAAATACACCCTGTTAGCACTAATACTGTTATTAAGCAGCTCATTTCTATAGTGTAAAATACTCACATCTTGTCCCTGAAATAGTCCATAGTGTTATTACATTTAGATCTTCAAGATCATAATCATATAGTAGTGTGGATTAATTTTTTATATTTTGAGGGGGGGAGGGGGGAATCAGGTAAAATGCAAATGACTGCAATATACAAAATGCAATTCCCTTGATGTTCTAATCAATGATAAAACCACAAATTATGTGGAAATTTTTCTAAAATTAGATACAGAGTTTACAGTATTCAAAAGGGTTAGGAAATATTTAATATCAAGTTATATGAGGTCACATGAGTGTACTGGGAGGGTAAATGATTCTGAGGGAGAGGTACAGATGTTAACAAAACATGACAAACACCAACGCATTACTTAATTGTTGATAAAAAAAGTTAACAAAATCATTTAAGTAAGACTTTTTTCTGTTTACATACTTTTTTCTGTTTGTATCAGAACACAACCTGCCATTTTATATGGATGATCAATTTACTAAAAAGTCATTCCATTTAGGCCATGTAAAAAAATTTGCTTCTCAGGCCACTTTTCAAATTTTTTGATGAGGCAGGGAGGAGTCTTTTTATTTTCCTTGTTTTTCTTAACAAAATTGTTGCTTCTATTGCCACTTTTCAATTTTTTAAATGAGGAAGGCACTCTTTTTTTTTTTGGCATGCCATTCAATCGTGCAGCCTTCCAATCTGACAACGGCTGCTGCATCGTTGGCTTTAATTGATTCTAACAAGTCCCCAAGCGTACTGTCTGTCATATAATCCCAATGAATTGTCCACAGTATTATATTTTTTACTCCCGAGAGGACTTGGCATGACACCAAAGACAATGCTATGCTGACAGAAAATAAACAAACGATGTATATTTAAATCCACGCACCACATGATAAAGCGTGTTTTTGGAAATGTTTCGCAGAGTATTATGATCGCAACCATACAAATTTCAGGGCAGGACACAAAACTGTAGATTTATAAATTTGTTTGGTATGATAAATAACGACAAATGCGGCGAGTAAATGGGACCTGCGGCAGGGCCTGAGAAACTAATAGTTTTTTTTTTTTTGAACAGAACACAACCTGCCATTTTATATGGATGATCAATTTACTAAAAAGTCATTCCATTTAGGCCATGTAAAAAAATTAGCTTCTCAGGCCACTTTTCAAATTTTTTGATGAGGCAGGGAGGAGTCTTTTTATTTTCCTTGTTTTTCTTAACAAAATTGTTGCTTCTATTGCCACTTTTCAATTTTTTAAATGAGGAAGGCACTCTTTTTTTTTTTGGCATGCCATTCAATCGTGCAGCCTTCCAATCTGACAACGGCTGCTGCATCGTTGGCTTTAATTGATTCTAACAAGTCCCCAAGCGTACTGTCTGTCATATAATCCCAATGAATTGTCCACAGTATTATATTTTTTACTCCCGAGAGGACTTGGCATGACACCAAAGACAATGCTATGCTGACAGAAAATAAACAAACGATGTATATTTAAATCCACGCACCACATGATAAAGCGTGTTTTTGGAAATGTTTCGCAGAGTATTATGATCGCAACCATACAAATTTCCGGGCAGGACACAAAACTGTAGATTTACAAATTTGTTTGGTATGATAAATAACGACAAATGCGGCGAGTTAATGGGACCTGCGGCAGGGCCTGAGAAACTAATAGTTTTTTTTTTTTTGGCCTTAAAACAAATATTGACAATGAATGTTACTATATTTAATTTTGTCAATGTGAGTTTTTTAATCAGAAACACCAAGTGAGATGTTGATACATTGTGAAACAACTCCTTGAAAGAATTTATAAGTAGCAGAATAATGTTTGAAAGCTATTTCCCAAGTTTTAATGATTAAAGACCAAACAGTAGTAAGAATCTGATTTAAAAAATAAAAACTACAAGAAACTTGTAACAGATAAACAAAATGTGTCATAACATCTACAGAAATCTTGTACAGCTTACAGGCATCACAGTAAACAATACGCTACCATTACCTGTATACTCTGAACACGAGAATCGTGATCCGGAACAACGGCCTTGATGTTTTCCATTAAATCCTTTCGATCATGGTGAGTTGGAATTCTCCCTCCAACTTTACCAGTTGGTACCTGAAGAGGGCGCTGTTCCTGAGCTGATGCTAACCTGAAAGTAATACAAAACATGCAATTACACTGGAGGACAAATCGGGTTCTATAACACAAACTATTACAAATCAGTTAATATTTTGTTTTACATCAGAGCTAATTCAATTACTCTCTGCATAATATTCAATGCAAATGTCTCTGTTTATGATTTCAATGAATGGAAATTGTATTTCATGGTTTTTTAATTCAATTATAAGTTTGTTTTTGTTCGAATGTTGTTTTAACGCCACTTTCAACAATTTTTCAGCTATATCATGGCGTACAGCTTTTATTGTGGGAGGAAGCCAGAGTACCTGGATAAAACCCCCGACCTTAGGAAAACTGGCAATCCTTGTCAATTAGGATTGGAGTTGTGCGCGCCCTGCCTGCATTGAGGCTCGAACCCACAATCTCAGTGTTGACAGACCACATGATCAATAGTAGACAAACTTCCTTAACTACTCGGCCACCAAGGCCCCTCAATTATTTGGATTGTTTTAAATTTTTCATCAGGTTATAAATTTAACCTGTTCAGTAATTAAAACATTCCTTAATTAAATCATTCTAATTGTGAATATAGCAGAAATATTGGTGACTAGATGCTAAATATAATCCAGATTGTAAACTGCACTTTCCTGTACAGAGTCATACAAACAGTGACAAAAAAACAAACACAGGAGTTCAGTGACTTTTAAGGACAGAATATTTATTTCATCAAGCAACATTGGGCATACAAATCAAAATAGGACAATGGGACATTAAATGATACCTCGCGACGTTATACTGTTTTCAATATCCATGAACACTTTTGATTGAAGTACAAGAAACAGCTCAGCATGATAACAGTCAATCTAAGAAGACAATTTTTACCTTGACCTTGGACCTATTTATTTTTAAATTGCTCGACTCAAAAACTACAAAATGGAATTGTGCAGAAAATTCTACTTGATCTTCATTTTATATACTTAACAGCTGTGCAATGTTTTATTTTTGTTTGTTTAACGCCACTTTCAGCAATTTTTCAGCTATTTCATGGCCTCCAGTTTTTATTGGGGTAGGAAGTCGGAGTACCAGGGGAGAACCCCTGACTTTTGGTAGGAAAACTGGCAATCCTTGTCCCTTGTCAATTAAGATTGGAGATGAGTACACCCTGCCCGCAGTGAGACTTGAACCTGCAATCTCAGCATTGACAGACATGTGATCATCAGTAGACTAACTACCTTAACCACTCGAACACCGATGCCCCTGTTTTAACAGATGTTTTAACAAAATCTGTTAGCATGTTTTCAAGCTTATACCATTTGGAAACTGCCAAATGTTGACCAAAAAAAACTTAAAATAGCCCAAGCTGAAAACTACAAATTGGATTGTGCTGAAATTGAACCGGATCTTCATTTTATAGTACTTAACAGCAGAGCTAAATATAAACAAAATCTGCTGACATGATTTTAAGTTATCATGTGGAAATCACAGTGGCACAGATGGAGGGACACTCATATCCAAAAGGAGGGTACCACATATTACCATGCACTTTGTGTGGCAGGGTATAAAAACCAAGATTGAAATTAAATATACCTTTACAATAAAATATACAGGACTTTTTTAAATGTAGTTAATTTTCCATTTTTGATTTCACTGACCTGTTGTGTGATCATAAATCATTTATTGTTCACTCACCTTTTTAAAGTAAACAATGTACCAGTTAACCTTTTACATCTCTTTAAAGCTTCCTCAATTCTGTCCGGTTCATCTTTCAAAAACCTACAGCAAAAAATGAGGTTAACAAATATTAGAAAAAAGATTTTATATAGTTAGCCCATTTGCTGAATTACGTTATTTTGTAATAATAGTGAATATTTTATTTTACAACCGTATGGTGCAACTATTGTAATATTTTCTGAGTGAACCAAGTTTGACATTGTCAGCAATTATTGTAATATTTTCAGAGTGAACTTTGACATTGTGTCAGCAATTATTGTAATATTTTCTGAGTGAACCAAGTTTGACATTGTGTCAGCAATTATTGTAATATTTTCTGAGTGAACTTTGACATTGTGTCAGCAATTATTGTAATATTTTCTGAGTGAACCAAGTTTGACATTGTGTCAGCAATTATTGTAATATTTTCTGAGTGAACCAAGTTTGACATTGTGTCAGCAATTATTGTAATATTTTCTGAGTGAACCAAGTTTGACATTGTGTCAGCAATTATTGTAATATTTTCTGAGTGAACTTTGACATTGTGTCAGCAATTATTGTAATATTTTCTGAGTGAACCAAGTTTGACATTGTGTCAGCAATTATTGAAATATTTTCTGAGTGAACCAAGTTTGACATTGTTCACAAACTATTACACCTAAAATTACTTTATTTGTGTCAAAATTCATGAAATAAACATCTACATACATTCAAAACAAATTTTAGTTCCCAAAAACAACCATACCGCGTGTAGGAAAATTAACGAGCAACTTATAAACAAAAATTGGTCACGGTACGGAACAGATACATTTCCAGAGGTTGTCCAACTTCGGTGGCTCTAACAACCGATAACTCGAACTATTTTTGGCGACCCCAGGGAGTTCGAGTTATCGAAGTTCTACTGTAGATATCTGAATGCAAATAGGATAATATATTTTTGTCAAGTATGTGATCATCAGTACATCAAGGTCGTTCTGAAGCCGATTTCTGAAAGGTTTTGGAACAGAGGATTGCAAAAGTTTGCACATCGTAGTATTTGATCTTGATGTTGGGCTACTTCGATCCTGCTTCAAAAACAATCGTTTTCACCATGCTCATTTTGGAATAAACTTATCAATTTTATCATCGCTGGTTCACTGTTTATTTGTTAAAAGTGTTGCCTTAATCAAATAAAACATAATCAAAGTTAGGAAGCGTATCGTTCCACTTGTATACAAAACTGTCATTAGTGTTGCAGATAAAGTCAGAGGATTTTCGGAAGTACCAAACTGGTTACCATTGAAAATAATAGTTTTCCTTACACGTCAACATAAAGGATACCAGATTTTACATTGTCTCTGGTAAATAACATACACGGGCAGATCATACACGTATTAAAAAAATGTTGGTACATAATTTGCTGCATCATGATGATCCTCTGGGTAATATTTTTGGGGATCAGACATGTTTTTTATGCCTAAAATACGCACAAACGTGCGTTAACGGAAACGCTGTGCGAAAGTTAACATTCCTATTGAACCCTATTGTGGAATTACCTTTCCTCTTTTATTACGACCTCCATTTCCCCACTCATTACTTTTTTCATTTGTTCTTGAAGTCCTGGAAATCGACCTAAAATGTACAAAAATTTGTTTTAAGTTTGAAAAAACAATATGTTATACAAAAGGTCTATTTGAGTCTTTTTCTCCATATAATTATGATAGGTCAACAAACTGATTGTAAAGCATTCTACTCACAGTCTAAGAAATGTTGTCCCCCAGGAAGACACAACATATCTGATTAAATCTGGTTTCCATGAAATATATTTGTGTTGAAGTTGTATTTAATCCCATATAATAAAATTAATCCAATTAAATTCAATTAATTCAGTGTTTAAAATGAACTAACTATGTGCACAATTTTGCACATCTTTATATACCTACATCTAAGTTCCCCGAGATGCTTGGTCACATGACTAAGAACCAGTGCCATTCCTTCAACGTCAGCCAAGTTTACACGACACTGTCTGGATATAACATCTTCTCTCATTTCTTCTACAGAAGATTCCAAATCCCTGCAAACGTACATTTAATTATAAAAATCAACTTATTAATATTTGAATTTACATCTAATTATATGATAGTTTCCAGTTTTTATTTGTACGTTTGTTTGTTTGTATGGTTTTAACACCTCTCTCAGTAATTTTAAAGCCATATCTTGGAATCTTATTTTTTGTGGGGAAAGAAGCATAAGTACCCAGTGAGTTACTTCCCCTCATTTTACCAACCACCCCCCCCCCCCCCCTCCTCCCAAAACAAAAAAAATGCAATCCTTGTCAATAAAGGTTAGAATCTTTACTAGAAATGTCTATTATGCATGCTATAACATGTAGGGAGAGAACCAAAGGTTTGTGATTTTTGTTTTGTTTTAATTAGACTTACTTTTCTTACCAACACCCCAACAGATTTCTTTAAACACTTTCCTGCATGAAACAAACCTAAACTAATTTCTTCAGCTTACTCAAATTCTTAGAAATTTCATTTATCTTACCATAGTTTCTCCAACTCTAGTACTCGAATTCTTTAACTTACCCTTCTTCCTACATCTTACCTTAATTCCTATTACTGGCCCTATTCCCTTCATCTTACAATAATTTTTCCAACTTTACCTAAATTCAACTTACCCCAATTTCATCAACTTACCCTAATTCCTTTAACACTTTACTGCCATCATCTTTGTAATGTTTACACTGTGTATCTATATCAGATCTTTGTTGTCTAAGTACCTGATGTTCAGCTCCTGGAACTGTCATTAGCACCTTCTACAAATGAACACAAACTTGTTTTGTTGTTTATTATTATTTTAAAGACACAAATAGTTCTGTAATCAGCAACCTGCAAAGTAAAAGCCAATTAAATGTTTTTGTTTATTTAAGTGTTACTTTTTAGCTATATCAAATTTTTCTACTTTTCACGTCCTGAATATAGCTGAAATATTGCTTGCTGGACGTAAAACAACAATCAATCAATCAACTTTTCAGTTATACCATGGCATACAATTTTTATTGTGACAGAAATCATAAGTACTTAGTGAAGACCCCAGGAACAGTTGTACAGGGTATAAATTAAGTGCACCCTATTTGTAATTGCAAAAACAGGCATATGAGAGCTCAAAACTGTAGTGAACTTTTCATAGCTATCGAATCAGTATTTTATAAACACATAATTGAGCTAATTTTACTTCATGGGACCCACTACCTAAACATACATTTAATACTTACCTTAACCCTAACCCTACCCTTAACCTTTGATGATTTGGGTCCTCTAAATGTGGCGGGTCCCTAAATCAAAATTAGGCCATATACCATGGCTTTGTATTTAATAGTTATGACTGACATATTATGATAAAAATTATCTCTACAGCACAAGTCAACTGCTGATAAAACAAAATCCCTTTTTTGTAAAGCATCATTTTTACAATTTCTTTAAATATTTAAGGAAATAGTATTAATA